>JALPQI010012450.1:0-25944 GCA_025490895.1 Thaumatotibia leucotreta | reverse complement strand
ACTATGATGACGCTGCTGCCCATCATCAATCTTTAATCAAATATGGTCAGTGACACTTCAATCCCTTAGTCGACTCTTACGACACCCGCAGGAGGAGTTGGGGTGGTGACAAATGTATTCTTACTGACGTCACCACACGGCACACGGCCCGATTCATATAATAACTATTAGTTTAAATTCTTGACGTTTCAATTTGTTTCCCATAGGCCTCTGCGTGGTTGTAGGCCTCGGCCACGGCATCTACTACATGAAGGTGACGACGGACCCCGTCGAGCTCTGGGCCTCGCCGACCTCTCGCTCTCGCATGGAGAGGGAGTACTTCGACTCGCACTTCGAGCCTTTCTATAGGACTGAGATGGTTATCATCAGGTACGAATCTTGAGATCACATTCTTAGGCCTTGTACATCTTTGCAGAAGATTTAAATAACGTCTGGTTGTAAAACACATCGTTTTTACGAATAAATCATGGAAGCCGCACGCCATACTAAATTGCCTTTCAAAAACGGTCCTGAATTTTAGTTGACTAGTGTCACCCCCCCCTTCAATGCATCACGGTAATGAATTTCAATATCAACCTATAAAAACTTAAACCGCCAGAGTTGTGATTGGTCCATCAAAGTTTTGATTGGCTATATTCTATAAACGTTTGTCAAAGATGTTGCGTCGAAATATGCGCGGTGTTAAGAAAAGCGCTATGTCCTGCCCATCTTGGCACAATTGAACAATTGGTTTTGGGTGCATTTTTGAGCTGGCGTTAGACGTCCATGTTATATATGGTCGCAGCCAATTTAGGAAAGACACATGATGTGGACGTTGCAACGAATAAATGTTGTTGCGCAATGAATGGTAGTCCCCAGCAGGCTTAGCGAAGATCCCATTCTGGAATCGTATACGATAAGCGATAAGTAATAATGTTTAAGAATGACAGATTCGAACGAAATGGCACGAGACCATTTCCATACATTATGGTCACGTGACTTATATATCGCATACGATTGCAGAAAATGCAGGTTAGCATCTTGCCTATGTCTGCTAGAGAGGATGAGGATGCCACTTATTGCACAGGCTAAAGCCCCATATTCATAAACGTCTTTAACTTAGCAAGCCGATAAAATAAATCGTCGGGTTAAAGGAAGAACCAACTATTTCCTTGAAGTTGGTTTTGACAAATGGTATTTTATGCCAGTGACATAAAACACTATTTGGTTCTGCCTTTAAACCGGCGAAATATTGTTTGGCCTTTTCCGTCTTATAGAAATATTGATAAGACGGAAAGGAACAAACGATACTTATCGGTTTATACTGGGTGTTACGTTAGTCGTGATACAAATTGTGAAAAACCTGTTAAGATGGTCTTTCTGAACAAGGTTTCCTATGGGACCTATATGAAAGTCGCGAAAAAAAAATTACGGTTTTCATACAGATCGGTACAGAAGTGTTCATGATTTTCAGTCTCGTTTCATTATTATGTAAACACATTTGTAAGAGATCAGTCTGAAAAAATGTATACATATTAATGAACTCGAACTGTACTAGTATTAAAAAAAATAAAGATTTTCATATGGGTCCCGAAGGAAACCTTGTTTAGAAAGACCATCTTAACAGGTTTTTCACAGTTTGTATCACGACTAATGTAACACCCGGTATATATAGTATTTTTAACACGTTCAATGCGGCAAGGGGTCTTTCGGCCCCTTACAAAGTATGATTAGTTACAAGTTAAGCTGATTGCCTCAGCGAAGTAGTTAATTCATATATTTTGGTTATTATATATTTTAATTGTTGCAGCGCTAAAGGCCTCCCGAAGATAGAGTACACGAATGAAGACAACGAGACCACGACTTTCGGCCCCGTGTTCAACGCAACCTTCATGAAGGACGTTTTCGACTTGCAGAAGAGGATTATGGGTGAGTTACAGGTTTTTGGCACAGCCTCAACGCCTCAGTTTTGCGACGTAGACAAAACTAGTATCTTTGCAAGATTACTCTGTGTTCCATACATTTAAACGATCTAGGAACACCCAATTAGCATTTTTGTATTATGATTACGAAATTAACACCAAAACCGAGTTTTTATTGAAATTTTGTGCTTGTGCAACTTTCTTAAAAACGCTCCTTAATAATGTCGTCAATTTGAATGAAAATATCTGAATAATATGCTCTCTAACTTAAGATCCTTGGAGCTCTAACTTAAGAACGTAACTCCTTCGTTGCGGCAATTAGCTTAACTTTTAACTGACCATATTTTGTAAGGGGCTGAAAGACCCCCTGCCGCATTGAATGTGTTAAGAGGCCTGCTCAGATATTTGCGAACATTTTGGCCGATTTGATATATCTGATGGCGACTGTTACCTATAAAATAAATAATGTATTTTTTAGATGTTTTAAATTTCAACCGATCATAATTACCACCTTTTTTTAAAAAAGGTTCTCAATTCACCTGTTTTTTTTTGTAAGTGTGTTAGAATCCGGAGTCTCCGATAATCATGAAAAGATAACTATTTAGGTAATCGAACTGGTATAACCCCGTGATGGTGTCCTGTTGGCACCAAGTCTGAGTTTGATTTCTTTATTTATTTAATCTCCTGGTAGTTTACAGCTAAGCCAACACACTGATGATGGAATCCTAGAGAACTTGGATGAACCCTGCTTAATTTTTTATTTGGTGATTATTCAGATCTCGGCAACACAACCCGCCTCGAAAACGTCTGTTTCGCGCCACTAGCGTCCGCCGTCAACCCGACCGTCACCTCCGACATGTGCGCCGTACAAAGCGTGTGGGGATGGTTCCAGAACGATGAGGACAACTTCGACACCGAAGACGACGCCTACCTCAAGCAGATCATCACCTGTACACAGTGAGTCACCTGTACACAGTGAGTCACGTGTACACAGTGAGTCACCTGTACACAGTGAGTCACGTGTACACACTGGTCCCACAGCGTGCAGAGCGTGTGGGGCTGGTTCCAGAACGATGAGGACAACTTCGACACAGAAGACGACGCCTACCTCAAGCAGATCATCACCTGTACACAGTGAGTCACCTGTACACAGTGAGTCACCTGTACACAGTGAGTCACATGTACACAGTGAGTCACCTGTACACAGTGAGTCACCTGTACACAGTGAGTCACGTGTACACACTGGTCCCACAGCGTGCAGAGCGTGTGGGGATGGTTCCAGAACGATGAGGACAACTTCGACACAGAGGACGACGCCTACCTCAAGCAGATCATCACCTGTACACAGTGAGTCACGTGTACACACTGGTCCCACAGCGTGCAGAGCGTGTGGGGCTGGTTCCATAACGATGAGGACAACTTCGACACCGAAGACGACGCCTACCTCAAGCAGATCATCACCTGTACACAGTGAGTCACCTGTACACAGTGAGTCACCTGTACACAGTGAGTCACCTGTACACAGTGAGTCACCTGTACACAGTGAGTCACCTGTACACAGTTAGTCACCTGTACTCAGTGAGTCACCTGTACACAGTGAGTCACCTGTACACAGTGAGTCACCTGTACACACTACCACTAGTCTCACAGCGCGCAAAGCTGGTTCCGAAACGACCTGCAGGCCTAACCAAAATGCTATTCTGCAATCGAATACGATAAGCGATAAGTCACGTGACCATAATAATGTATGGATATGGTCACGTGACTTTTTGTACGAATCCGTCATTCTCATATTACTTATCGGTTATCGTTCGGTAAGTGCTGGGATGCCCTGCGGCGATGCGCGTCATAGGTGAGTCATGATGCCCATGGGCAGTATTTTCATACAACATTACGTCACAGTAGGAATTATTGCAATAAAAATGATATAATTGAAGTACCGGAGCAGCATACACCTGGTCCTTTGTCACTCATGCGTTTGAGTTTCCCGTTTGTTTCCTCACAGGTGTGATGAAAAACATTGTGTGTGCCACGTGCGCTACAAGAATGGTGAACTCGTGTGAAGTGAAGCTCGCGCCTTCACACTTGTTCACGATTTCTTATTTACCGCCCTTAAGACACAATGTACTGTATTGAAGTCTTCGCTTACTCTTCAATACTCTATACCCAATCTTTATTGCACTTATAATGTGGTTTACAAGGTGTTACACAGTAAGTTACAGAGACATTATAACCCTGTTGGGCACGGCAATTTTTTTGTCGAGAGAGGGAGGCTTATAATTAAAGTAAATTGGTATTCTGATATCTACGGCACAATTTAAGCGGCTACTGATTAAATATTAAAAAAAAAAAAAATATATATCTTGGGACATCTTACACAAATCAACCTAGTCCCACGGTAAGCTCAATTAAGGCTTGTGTTGTGGGTACCAGGCGACGATATATATAATAGATAGATACGTATAGATACTTAGATACATACACAGCCATGACCAAGGAACAAACATTTGTGATAAATAAATACACAAAGAATGCCCTCGCCGGGATTCGAACCCGGAACCTCCAGCTTCGTAGGCAGGGTCACTACCAACTAAGCTACGTAGGCTGACAAAAGTGATGCTGGTGAAAATAGTTTTTTGAATAACATGTCATTATTTCTTAAACTAAGCCGAATCCAGAAAAGTTCATATGACATTACAGCCTCAAAATGTGTTCAGGAATACACCTTTCAAGTTTGTCGGGCTACTTACTAGCCACCCTATATATCCATCCTTACAATTTTTTTTTTTTGACGTGACAACGTCTTATAAATTGGTTTGCCGGGTGACACTTCAAGAAACTGCGTTACGCTCCGCTCACGTTATGCGCTCACAATGAGAGCGAGTGAGAGGCACGCGTCCCTTCCACTCGGGCATGGTTAGCCCGCCTAAGAGCGAGAAAGACAGACATAAAAAGTGAAAGGCACGCGTCCCTTGTCGTTGTCACGTAAAACTTTCGCCCGTATACCGTCTTTACAGGCAACCAATTTTTTTTCAGAAACGCGTACGACCCAAGCTGTCTCTCCACGTACAAGGGCCCCGTGTTACCGGCCGTCGCTCTCGGCGGGTTCTTAGCTCCGGGCGAACAGCTCACCAAGCAATCTCGCTTCCATGAGGCCACTGCGCTGATACTGACGTTCCTTGTCAACAACAAACACGACAAGGCCAAGGTATTGTCGCTCTCGGCGGGTTCTTAGCTCCGGGCGAACAGCTCACCAAGCAATCTCGCTTCCATGAGGCCACTGCGTTGATACTGACGTTCCTTGTCAACAACAAACACGACAAGACCAAGGTATTGTCGCTCTCGGCGGGTTCTTAGCTCCGGGCGAACAGCTCACCAAGCAATCTCGCTTCCATGAGGCCACTGCGCTGATACTGACGTTCCTTGTCAACAACAAACACGACAAGGCCAAGGTATTGTCGCTCTCGGCGGGTTCTTAGCTCCGGGCGAACAGCTCACCAAGCAATCTCGCTTCCATGAGGCCACTGCGTTGATACTGACGTTCCTTGTCAACAACAAACACGACAAGACCAAGGTATTGTCGCTCTCGGCGGGTTCTTAGCTCCGGGCGAACAGCTCACCAAGCAATCTCGCTTCCATGAGGCCACTGCGCTGATACTGACGTTCCTTGTCAACAACAAACACGACAAGACCAAGGTATTGTCGCTCTCGGCGGGTTCTTAGCTCCGGGCGAACAGCTCACCAAGCAATCTCGCTTCCATGAGGCCACTGCGCTGATACTGACGTTCCTTGTCAACAACAAACACGACAAGACCAAGGTATAGTCTCGGCGGGTTCTTAGCTCCGGGCGAACAGCTCACCAAGCAATCTCGCTTCCATGAGGCCACTGCGCTGATACTGACGTTCCTTGTCAACAACAAACACGACAAGACCAAGGTATTGTCGCTCTCGGCGGGTTCTTAGCTCCGGGCGAACAGCTCACCAAGCAATCTCGCTTCCATGAGGCCACTGCGCTGATACTGACGTTCCTTGTCAACAACAAACACGACAAGACCAAGGTATTGTCGCTCTCGGCGGGTTCTTAGCTCCGGGCGAACAGCTCACCAAGCAATCTCGCTTCCATGAGGCCACTGCGCTGATACTGACGTTCCTTGTCAACAACAAACACGACAAGACCAAGGTATTGTCGCTCTCGGCGGGTTCTTAGCTCCGGGCGAACAGCTCACCAAGCAATCTCGCTTCCATGAGGCCACTGCGCTGATACTGACGTTCCTTGTCAACAACAAACACGACAAGACCAAGGTATTGTCGCTCTCGGCGGGTTCTTAGCTCCGGGCGAACAGCTCACCAAGCAATCTCGCTTCCATGAGGCCACTGCGCTGATACTGACGTTCCTTGTCAACAACAAACACGACAAGGCCAAGGTATTGTCGCTCTCGGCGGGTTCTTAGCTCCGGGCGAACAGCTCACCAAGCAATCTCGCTTCCATGAGGCCACTGCGCTGATACTGACGTTCCTTGTCAACAACAAACACGACAAGGCCAAGGTATTGTCGCTCTCGGCGGGTTCTTAGCTCCGGGCGAACAGCTCACCAAGCAATCTCGCTTCCATGAGGCCACTGCGCTGATACTGACGTTCCTTGTCAACAACAAACACGACAAGACCAAGGTATTGTCGCTCTCGGCGGGTTCTTAGCTCCGGGCGAACAGCTCACCAAGCAATCTCGCTTCCATGAGGCCACTGCGCTGATACTGACGTTCCTTGTCAACAACAAACACGACAAGGCCAAGGTATTCTAACCCTTTACGTCTTTTTTTATGTGACGAAGGTAGACTGAGTTCTCAGCCCACCTGATGGAAAGCGGGAACTAAAGCCCATGGACATAGTGACCAGAAAATCGCCTATGCGCTGCCTGCCCTGAGGACTTAGATGGATTGCCTCTATCTATGCCAGTAATTACACCGGCTATATTACCCCCAACTGTTGTGTGTAACTGTCATGAAAATACAAGTTTTGTAAAGTTTATATTCTAAAGACAAACGGGTCAATCGCGTAAACTTACGTTTAATTATATCCTGACGTTTCGGGCATGACGTTACACCCGTGGTCGCAGGCAGACTGGCGAGAGAATGTATCAACACCTTCGAGCTGCGCGGGTTTTTCGAACTACCCGCACTTGATCTTGATTATTCACTTCTAGGCTAGGGTTGTCACTAGGCCTACACACAACACTCACCACATACAATGGCTTTAAAATGGATGTTTCACCACGCTTACATTTGTAAATCACGGGATTCCACGTGGATTTCCACGATTAAGACCCGTTTGTCTTTAAAATATGAGTGATAATCGTGAAAGTTTAAATCAATATTTTGTAAAGTTTAATGCGAGACAACGATGTCAACAAGAGAATGATAACTCATCTATAGATTCTATTTTTCTTTTCTAATATTATTTTTCTTTCCAGCTCGGCCCAGCCCTCGAATGGGAGAAAGATTTTATCACATTCATGACCAACTACACAAATAACGAGATGCCTCCATACATGGACATAGCTTACACATCAGAACGATCCATAGAAGACGAGCTATACAGAGAGTCCCAATCTGACGTGTCTACCATACTGGTGTCTTATTTTATCATGTTCGCGTATATTGCGATCTCGCTGGGACGGTTTACAACTTGCGCAAGATTGCTTATTGATAGCAAAGTCACGCTTGGTCTTGGAGGTAAGTTTAAAAAATAGTAGTTGTAGTTTAGTATTGGTGAATTCTCGAGGTCTTAAACTTCAGAACGCTCCATAGAAGTCTAGCTATACAGAGAGTCCCAATCAGACGTGTCCACTATACTGGTGTCTTATTTTATCATGTTCGCGTATATTGCGATTTCGCTGGGACGGTTTACAACTTGCGCAAGATTGCTTATTGATAGTAAAGTGACCCTTGGTCTTGGAGGTACATATGTTTAAAAAATACTAGTAAATGTTTACTATTGGTGAATTCCATGTTTTTCCCGTTCGCTGTTTGCCTCCCGTATACACCGTGTTTTTTTTAATTCCGTTAAATTTAACAGGCTGCTTGGTACGTTAATAGGAGCTACCTTTAGTCGAACTCGAAAAAAACATTTTTTTTTTTCGTTTTCATACACAATAAATGAAATGGTAATTGTGAGAGAACCTTAAGAATAACACAAAAGCTAATTTCAGGTGACTGGCGGCACATGTCAAAATAAATAGCATTAGGATGTAATAAAGGTTGCAATACACTCGTTCAGTCATTAAACTTATTTTTTTAATAACTCAATAACAGTAAGAGTTAAGATACTAGTTTCTTAGAGAAATTGATTATTTTTGAGCTAAATAAGCTTCCCTTTAATTTATTTTTATTTTATTTTATTTTATTTTTATTATTTTAGGGATAACAAACAGCCATACAAAATATGTTACAGCTTGGGTATTAAAACTAATAAAAATTTAGCGGAAATCAATAAAAACACGGTGTATAAAACCTCAGTATATAGCACATTGGGCATTTCTCAGAACGTAAACGGACATCTCATTCATCTGGTCACGTTTTTTTTGGAAGTGGCTGAATGATTTGAGGTTGTTTTGGTTGTCTTATAGAGAAACGGGTGCTGTATCTGACCACCGAAAATGGTACCAATAGATGAAGCCACTTCCAAAAAAACGTGACCAGATGAATGAGATGTCCGTTTAAGCTCTAAGAAATGCCCACTTTACATAGCAAGCTGCTAAGTATTGTTTTTCTCCTTCGGTTTTATCAATATCTCTGTAAGATACTTTAGCGGTTGTTTAGTAAGGCGGTAAGTCTGTATCTATTTTGATTTTTACTCTACAACTGATGCTATAACAATTTATCCACAGGCGTCCTCATAGTCCTAGCCTCCGTGGTCTGTTCCATCGGCCTCTTCGGCTACGTCGGTGTATCCGCGACCCTCATCATTGTGGAAGTGATTCCCTTCCTGGTGCTGGCCGTGGGAGTAGACAATATCTTCATACTCGTGCAGACCGCGCAGCGAGAGCCGAGGAGACAGGACGAGACTGCCGCTCAGCATATTGGCAGGACGTGAGTATTGGTACTCGCTAAAACATATACCTATTGGTCTGGAATACCTTCTATTGCTCCACTACACAGCCTATTGACTTACTTACTATAGTCCCTCAACACATCTCACATGATATCCAAATGACACCCTATTGCCCCACAATGTATCTAACTATCGCCCCACAACACCAACAATACATCTACATATTGCCCCCGCTACATCTACCTATTGCCCCATAATACATCTACATATTGCCCCCGCCACATCTGCCTATTGCCCCATAATACATCTACATATTGCCCCCCGACACATCTACCTATTGCCCCATAATACATCTACATATTGCCCCTGATACATCTGCCTATTACCCCACAACATTTAACTATCGCCCCACAACCCATCTACCTATTACCTCAATACCTTCCACTCATCATCATGGAAGTGATTCCCTTCCTGGTGCTGGCCGTGGGAGTGGACAACATCTTCATCCTGGTGCAGACCGCGCAGCGAGAGCCGAGGAGACAGGACGAGACTGCCGCTCAGCATATTGGCAGGACGTGAGTATTGGTACTTCTTAAAACATATACCTATTGGTCTGGAAGACCTTCTATTGCTCCACTACACAGCCTATTGACTTACTTACTATAGTCCCTCAACACATTTCACATGACATCCAAATGACACCCTATTGCCCCACAATATATCTAACTATCGCCCCATAAGACACCCTATTGCCCAATAATACATCTACATATTGCCCCTAATACGTCTGTCTATTGTCCAATAATACATCTGCATACTGCCCCCGATACATCTACCTATTGCCCCATAATACATCTACATATTGCCCCCTACACATCTGCCTATTGCCCCATAATACATCTACATATTGCCCCCAATACATCTGCCTATTGCCCCATAATACATCTACAATTGCCCCCTACACATCTGCCTATTGCCCCATAATACATCTACATATTGCCCCTGATACATCTACCTATTGCCCCATAATACATCTACATATTGCCCCTGATACATCTGTCTATTGTCCTATAATACATCTACATATTGCCCCCGCCACATCTGCCTATTGCCCCATAATACATCTACATATTGCCCCTCGACACATCTGTCTATTGCCCTATAATACGTCTACAAATAGCCCTCTGATACATCTGCCTACTACCCCACAACATTTAACTATCGCCCCACAACTCATCTACCTATTACCTCAATACCTTCCACTCATCATCGTGGAAGTGATTCCCTTCCTGGTGCTGGCCGTGGGAGTAGACAACATCTTCATCCTGGTGCAGACCGCGCAGCGAGAGCCGAGGAGACAAGATGAGACTGCCGCTCAGCATATTGGCAGGACGTGAGTATTGGTACTTCTTAAAACATATACCTATTGGTCTGGAATACCTTCTATTGCTCCACAACACAGCCTATCGACTTACTTACTATACTCCGTCGACACATCTCACATGACATCCAAATGACACCCTATTGCAACACAATATATCTAACTATAGCTCCACAAGACACCTTATTGTCCCACAACACATATACATATTGCCCCATAATACATTTACATATTGCCCCTGATACATCTGTCTATTGTCCTATGATACATCTACATATTGCCCTCGACACATCTGTATATTGCTCCATAATACATCTACATATGATCCCCCGACACATCTGTCTATTGCCCCATAATACATCTACATATTGCCCCATAAGACATCTACATATTACCTTCGACACATCTGCTTATTGCCCCATAATACATCTACATATTGCCCCCGCCACATCTGCCTAATGCCCCATAATACATCTACATATTGCCCCCTACACATCTGCCTATTGCCCTATAATACGTCTACAAATAGCCCTCTGACACATCTGCCTATTACCCCACAACATTTAACTATCGCCCCACAACTCATCTACCTATTACCTCAATACCTTCCACTCATCATCATGGAAGTGATTCCCTTCCTGATGCTGGCCGTGGGAGTGGACAACATCTTCATCCTGGTGCAGACCGCGCAGCGAGAGCCGAGGAGACAGGATGAGACTGCCGCTCAACATATTGGCAGGACGTGAGTATAACATACCAATTGACTTAGAATATTACCCCGAAACATAGCCTATTGCCTTACAATTCATCTACCTATAGTCCCTTAACACATCTCACAAGACACCCAAATGACACCCTATTGCCCCACAACACATCTACGTATTGCCCTATAATACATCTACATATTGCCCCCTACACATCCGTCTATTGCCCCATAATACATCTGCATACTGCCCCCGCTACATCTACCTATTGCCCCATAATACATCTACATATTGCCCCCTACACATCTGCCTATTGCCCCATAATACATCTTCATATTGCTCCCCGACACATCTACCTATTGCCCCATAATACATCTACATATTGCCCCCTACACATCTGCCTATTGCCCTATAATACGTCTACAAATAGCCCTCTGACACATCTGCCTATTACCCCACAACATTTAACTATCGCCCCACAACTCATCTACCTATTACCTCAATACCTTCCACTCATCATCGTGGAAGTGATTCCCTTCCTGGTGCTGGCCGTGGGAGTGGACAACATCTTCATCCTGGTGCAGACCGCGCAGCGAGAGCCGAGGAGACAGGACGAGACTGCCGCTCAGCATATTGGCAGGACGTGAGTATTGGTACTTCTTAAAACATATACCTATTGGTCTGGAAGACCTTCTATTGCTCCACTACACAGCCTATTGACTTACTTACTATAGTCCCTCAACACATCTCACATGACACCCAAATGACACACTATTGCCCCACAACTTATCTAACTATGGCTGCACAAGACACCCTATTGCCCAATAATACATCTACATATTGCCCCTAATACATCTGTCTATTCTCCTATAATACATCTACATATTGCCCCCAATACATCTGTCTTTTGTCCTATAATACATCTACATACTGCCTCCGATACATCTGCCTATTGCCCCATAATACATCTACATATTGCCCCCCGACACATGTACCTATTGCCCTATAATACGTCTACAAATAGCCCTCTGATACATCTGCCTACTACCCCACAACATTTAACTATCGCCCCACAACTCATCTACCTATTACCTCAATACCTTCCACTCATCATCGTGGAAGTGATTCCCTTCCTGGTGCTGGCCGTGGGAGTGGACAACATCTTCATCCTGGTGCAGACCGCGCAGCGAGAGCCGAGGAGACAGGACGAGACTGCCGCTCAGCATATTGGCAGGACGTGAGTACTGTTACTCGCTAAAACATATACCAATTGGTCTAGAACACCTTCTATTGCTCCACTACACAGCCTATTGACTTACTTACTATAGTCCCTCAACACATCTCACATGACATCCAAATGACACCCTATTGCCCCACAATGTATCTAACTATCGCCCCACAAGACACCCTATCGCCCCACAACACATCTACATATTGCCCCTAATACATCTGTCTATTGTCCTATAATTACATATTGCCCCCGCCACATCTGTCTAATGCCCCATAATACATCTACATACTGCCTCCGATACATCTACCTATTGCCCCGTAATACATCTACATATTGTCCCCGACACACCTACCTATTACTCCACAACATATTTAACTATAACCCCATAGCCCATCTACCTATTACCTCAATACCTTCCACTCATCATCATGGAAGTGATTCCCTTCCTGGTGCTGGCCGTGGGAGTAGACAATATCTTCATACTCGTGCAGACCGCGCAGCGAGAGCCGAGGAGACAGGATGAGACTGCCGCTCAGCATATTGGCAGGACGTGAGTATTGATACTTCTTAAAACATATATCTATTGCTCCACAATACAGACTTACAATACCTTTAGTCCCTCAATACATCTGACAGGACACCCTATTGCCCCACAATTTATCTAACTATGGCGCCACAAGACACCCTATCGCCCCACAACACATCTACATGTTGCCCCCAATACATCTGCCTATTGCCCCATAATACATCTACATATTGCCCCCAATACATCTCTCTATTGTCCTATAATACAGGGTGTTTTTTTTTCGACCGTTCAAATTCTACGTAGTGAATGTGTAGGTCATACTGACCAACTTTTACTATGGGGACAAAGTCGAAATCGCGAAAAAAAAATCAGCTGTTTCATACATTTCGGCCGGCGTAATGCCGCCAATTTGTATGAAACAGCTGATTTTTTTTTCGCGATTTCGACTTTGTCCCCATAGTAAAAGTTGGTGAGTATGACCTACACATTCACTACGTAGAATTTGAACGGTCGAAAAAAAAACACCCTGTATATCTACAAACTGCCCCCGATACATCTACCTATTGCCCCATAATACGTCTTCATATTGCCCCCGCTACATCTACCTATTGCCCCATAATACATCTACATATTGCCCCTCGACACATCTGTCTATTGCCCTATAATACGTCTACTATATGGATATTGGTACTTCTTAAAACATATACCTATTGGTCTGGAAGACATTCTATTGCTCCACAATACAGCATTACAATACATCTACCTATAGTCCCTCAACACATCTGACATGACACCCTATTGCTCCACAACACATCTACATATTACCCTATTGCCGACACACCTACCTATTACTCCACAACATATTTAACTATAACCCCATAGCCCATTTACCTATTACCTCAATACCTTCCACTCATCATCATGGAAGTGATTCCCTTCCTGGTGCTGGCCGTGGGAGTGGACAACATCTTCATCCTGGTGCAGACCGCGCAGCGAGAGCCGAGGAGACAGGACGAGACTGCCGCTCAGCATATTGGCAGGACGTGAGTATTGCTACTTCTTAAAACATATACCTATTGGTCTGGAAGACCTTCTATTGCTCCACTACACAGCCTATTGACTTAGTTACTATAGTCCCTCAACACATCTCACATAACACCCAAATGACACCCTATTGCCCCACAATATATCTAACTATCGCCCCATAAGACACCCTATCGCCCCACAACACATCTACATATTGCCCCCAATACATCTGCCTATTGCCCCATAATACATCTACATATTGCCCCCTACACAATACACATCTGCTTATTGCCCCATAATACATCTACATACTGCCCCCAATACATCTGTCTATTGTCCTATAATACATCTACATACTGCCTCCGATACATCTACCTATTGCCCCATAATACATCTACATATTACCCCTCGACACATCTACCTATTGCCCTATAATACGTCTACAAATAGCCCTCTGACACATCTGCCTATTACCCCACAACATTTAACTATCGCCCCACAACTCATCTACCTATTACCTCAATACCTTCCACTCATCATCATGGAAGTGATTCCCTTCCTGGTGCTGGCCGTGGGAGTAGACAATATCTTCATACTCGTGCAGACCGCGCAGCGAGAGCCGAGGAGACAAGATGAGACTGCCGCTCAGCATATTGGCAGGACGTGAGTATTGGTACTTCTTAAAACATATACCTATTGGTCTGGAAGACCTTATATTGCTCCACAGCCTTACAATACATCTACCTTGAGTCCCTCAACACATCTGTCATGATACCATATTGCCCCACAATTTATCTAACTATGGACCCATAAGACACCCTATTGCCCCACAATACATCTACATATTGCCCCATAACACATCTACATATTGCCCCCGCCACATCTGTCTAATGCCCTATAATACATCTATATATTGCCCCCGCCACATCTGCCTAATGCCCCATAATACATCTACATATTGCCCCTGATACATCTACCTATTGCCCCATAATACATCTACATATTGCCCCCTACATATCTGCCTATTGCCCCATAATACATCTACATATTGCCCCCTACATATCTGCCTATTGCCCCATAATACATCTACATATTGCCCCTAATACATCTGCCTATTACCCCACAACATTTAACTATCGTCCCACAACTCATCTACCTATTACCTCAATACCTTCCACTCATCATCATGGAAGTGATTCCCTTCCTGGTGCTGGCCGTGGGAGTGGACAACATCTTCATCCTGGTGCAGACCGCGCAACGAGAGCCGAGGAGGCAGGACGAGACTGCCGCTCAGCATATTGGCAGGACGTGAGTACTGTTACTCGCTAAAACATATACCAATTGGTCTAGAACACCTTCTATTGCTCCACTACACAGCCTATTGGTTTACTTACTATAGTCCCTCAGCACATCTCACATGACATCCAAATGACACCCTATTGCCCCACAATATATATAACTATCGCCCCACAAGACACCCTATTGCCCAATAATACATCTACATATTGCCCCTAATACATCTGTCTATTGCCCCATAATACATCTACATATTGCCCCCTACACATCTGTCTATTGCCCCATAATACATCTACATATTGCCCCCGACACATCTACATATTGCCCCATAATACATCTACATATTGCCCCTGATACATCTGCCTTTACCCCACAACATTTAACTATCGCCCCACAACACATCTACCTATTACCTCAAAACCTTCCACTCATCATCATGGAAGTGATTCCCTTCCTGGTGCTGGCCGTGGGAGTAGACAACATCTTCATACTCGTGCAGACCGCACAGCGAGAGCCGAGGAGACAAGATGAGACTGCCGCTCAGCATATTGGCAGGACGTGAGTACTGTTACTCGCTAAAACATATACCAATTGGTCTAGAACACCTTCTATTGCTCCACTACACAGCCTATTGACTTACTTACTATAGTCTCTCAACACATCTCACATAAAACCCAAATGACACCCTTTTGCCCCACAATATATCTGGCCCCACAAGACACCCTATCGCCCCACAACACATCTACATATTGCCCCCAATACATCTGTCTATTGCCTCATAATACATTTACATATTGTTCCCGATACATCTGTCTATTGCCCCATAATACATCTACATATTGCCCGCTACACATCTGCCTATTGCCCTATAATACGTCTACAAATAGCCCTCTGACACATCTGCCTATTACCCAACAACATTTAACTATCGCCCCACAACTCATCTACCTATTACCTCAATACCTTCCACTCATCATCGTGGAAGTGATTCCCTTCCTGGTGCTGGCCGTGGGAGTAGACAACATCTTCATACTCGTGCAGACCGCGCAGCGAGAGCCGAGGAGACAAGATGAGACTGCCGCTCAGCATATTGGCAGGACGTGAGTATTGGTACTTCTTAAAACATATACCTATTGGTCTGGAAGACCTTCTATTGCTCCACTACACAGCCTATTGACTTAGTTACTATAGTCCCTCAACACATCTCACATGACATCCAAATGACACCCTATCGCCCCACAAGACACCCTATCGCCGCACAACACATCTACATATTGCCCCCAATACATCTGTCTATTGTCCTATAATACATCTACATATTGCCCTCGACACATCTGTCTATTGCCCCATAATACATCTACATATTGCCCCTCGACACATCTGCCTATTGCCCCATAATACATCTAAATATTTACCCACAATACATTTACATTTTGCCCTCTGACACATTTGTCTATTGCCCTATAATACATCTATGTATTGCCCCTGATACATCTGTCTATTGTCCTATAATACATCTACATACTGCCTCCGATACATCTACCTATTGCCCCATAATACATCTACATATTACCCCCTACACATCTACCTATTGCCCTATAATACGTCTACAAATAGCCCTCTGACACATCTGCCTATTACCCCACAACATTTAACTATCGCCCCACAACTCATCTACCTATTACCTCAATACCTTCCACTCATCATCATGGAAGTGATTCCCTTCCTAGTGCTGGCTGTGGGAGTGGACAATATCTTTATTCTGGTGCAGACCGCGCAGCGAGAGCCGAGGAGGCAGGACGAGACTGCCGCTCAGCATATTGGCAGGACGTGAGTATTGGTACTTCTTAAAACATGTACCTATTGGTCTGGAAGACCTTCTATTGCTCCACTACACAGCCTATTGACTTAGTTACTATAGTCCCTCAACACATCTCACTTGATATCCAAATGACACCCTATTGCCCCACAATATATCTAACTATGGCTCCACAAGACACCCTATTGCTCAACAATACATCTACATATTGCCCCTAATACATCTGTCTATTGTCCTATAATACATCTACATATTGCCCCCTACACATCTGCCTATTGCCCCATAATACATCTACATATTGCCCCCGCTACATCTGCCTAATGCCCCATAATACATCTTCATATTGCTCCCCGACACATCTACCTATTGCCCCATAATACATCTACATATTGCCCCTCGACACATCTGCCTATTGCCCCATAATACATCTATATATTGCCCCCGCTACATCTGTCTATTGTCCTATAATACATCTACATATTGCCCCTCGACACATCTGCCTATTGCCCCATAATACATCTATATATTGCCCCCGCTACAGATGTAGCGGGGGCAATATATAGATGTATTATGGGGCAATAGGTAGATGTGTCGGGGGGCAATATGTAAATGTATTATGGGGCAGTATGTAGAAGTGTTGGGGGCAATATGTAGATGTATTATGGGGCATTAAGCAGATGTATCGGAGGCAGTATATAGATGTATTATAGGACAATAGACAGATGTCTATTGTCCTATAATACATCTACATATTGCCCCTCGACACATCTGCCTATTGCCCCATAATACATCTACCTATTGCCCCCCGACACATCTACCTATTGCCCTATAATACGTCTACAAATAGCCCTCTGACACATCTGCCTATTACCCCACAACATTTAACTATCGTCCCACAACTCATCTACCTATTACCTCAATACCTTCCACTCATCATCATGGAAGTGATTCCCTTCCTGGTGCTGGCCGTGGGAGTAGACAATATCTTCATACTCGTGCAGACCGCACAGCGAGAGCCGAGGAGACAAGATGAGACTGCCGCTCAGCATATTGGCAGGACGTGAGTATTGGTACTTCTTAAAACATATACCTGTTGGTCTGGAAGACCTTCTATTGCTCCACAATACAGCCTTACAATACATATACCTATAGTCCCTCAGCACATCTGACATGACACCCTATTGCCCCATAATTTATCTAACTATGGCCCCACAAGACACCCTATTGCCCCACAATACATTTACATATTGCCCCATAATACATTTACATATTATAATGAAAACACCAGTGTGGTTGCTAACCGAAGACAAGACTGTTTATTTGTTGACACATGAATGGAACATCACATTATTCCATATTTAAAAAACGGTTGTAGATGGCGCTGCTAGATATGAATAAACAACACCCCCACTAAATCTTAGCATAGCCATCAGCAATAAAAAAACAGCCAAATGAACTAAACATACTACTTAGGCACAACACCTAACTTGTCAACAAATCTAAAGTGCTTGACACATCCCAGACTTTTAGTCAATACATCAGCTGGCATATCAGCTGTTGCCAAGTACTTTGTTTCAACTACACCTTTGCTAACAATATCTCTACAAAAGTGATAACGTATGTCAACATGTTTTGACCTGTTATGAAACACTGGGTTTGCTAACAACTTTAAAGCACTCTGGTTGTCATTATAAATAGTTATTAATGACAGCTTATTAGTAATTTCGTGGCACAGCGTTCTTAAATACATAGCTTCTTTAATACATTCAGATATCCCAATGTATTCAGATTCACAGCTAGATAAAGACACACTGTTCTGCTTTTTACTGCACCATGAAACTACACACCCAGACAACTTAAAACAAAATCCTGTATAGGACCTCCTATCCAGAACGTTACTGCCCCAGTCAGCATCAACAAATCCTGTGAGCTCTGATTCAGGTTCACTACTATACCTGAGGCAATAATGTTTTGTTTTCTTTAGGTAACGTAGAACACGTTTGGCGTGAGCCCAGTGCTCTCTACCATGACAGTTGTTAAACTGGCTTAGGTACCCTACACTAAAAGCAATGTCAGGTCGCGTTAAAACTGCTAGGTACATGAGGCTACCGATAAGCTGTTGATAAGGTAATTCAGTATCACAAGACTCACCTCTTTCTAAATTCAACCTCTCCTCCATAGGAGTTTGAGCAGTGTTACACTCAGTCATGTTGAACTTATGCAACAACTTGTCGACATAGTCCTCCTGGTCCAAAGTTATTACCTTATTTTCTTTGTCGACACGCACATTCATACCTAAACACTGTTTTACCTGACCAAGATCTTTTAACTTAAAATGTGAAGACAGTACCTGTTTTAAACTTTTGGTTTCCTCTGCATTATTAGAAAACACAAAGAAGTCGTCAACATATAAAGCCACTACTGTCAAACCGTTATTGTTTTTCACATATACACATGGTTCAAGTTTAGACCTAGTATAATTAAATTCTGTCAAGCAATCATCTACCCTCCTGTACCAAGCCCTTGAGGATTGTTTGAGACCATATATGGCTCGCTTCAACTTAAGCACCTGCCCCGTATTACCTTCAGATGAAGGAAAACCCTGTGGCTTCTCCATATAAATATCCTCCTCAAGGTATCCGTTCAGGAAAGCAGTTGTCACATCCAGATGAGAAATATCTAAACCTAATTGCACAGATAAAGCAAATAAGAGTCTTAAAGTTGTATGCCTTACCACCGGCGCGAAAGTTTCCTCATAGTCCACTCCATACTTCTGAGTATAGCCCTTGGCTACTAACCTGGCTCGAAACCGCACATTGTCTTCACTATCGTACTTCTTCTTAAGTACCCACTTACATTTCACGACGCTAGAGTTTTTTGGAGCAGTGACAAGTTCCCAGGCCTCATTATCTTCGAAACTTTTCAATTCTTCTGCCATAGCTTGTCTCCATTGCTCTTTCTCAGGTCCACGTAAAGCCTCTGATAGTGATAGACCACTGGCATCATCCATCTTGTCCACATCTGAGCACAGATTTGTAATGCCGTACCTCTCAGGCGCTTTTCTCTGGTCGGCTGTTCTCAGGACGGGTCCAGTCCTCTCAGGAGTAGTAACATCTTCAGTCGCTGAAACATTTTCTGTTGTGGTGTTTGCATCCTCATACTCACTTGGATAGTATGACTCATCAAATGAATCTATCAAAGTTCCGGTATCTGTACTTTCTGTACTATCATCCCCCACTGAACTTTGACATCCTACTTCCACCTTTTGTATCTGATCCACTTTCTGTGTCTGATCTTGAGTAAGTTCAATCTGGCAATAAGTTTCTTTCTTTTTCTCTATGATGATGACATCTCTGGCTGTGAAAAAAGTTCTCTTTTCGGGATCATACAATCTGTATCCTTTTACACCTTCTGGGTATCCCATCAAGATAGCTTCTTTCGACTTTTTCTGCCATTTCAATCTTCTTTCTTTGGGAATATGGACCATGACAGTACTGCCAAAAATTCTTAGATGACTTAAGTCTGGCTTTGTCCCTGTCCATATTTCAAAAGGAGTTTTATTGTTCAAACCTGAAGCTATTGTTCTGTTCCTGAGATAAACTGCACAACTACACGCTTCTGCCCAGAACTCTGTGGGAAGCTCAGCATCAAATAATAGGCATCTAGCTTTCTCACAGACATTGCGATTCTGCCGCTCACATAATCCGTTCTGCTCGGGCGTATAAGGGTTGGTTCTCTGGTGCAGTATTCCATGTAACTTCAGGAACTCGGTGAACTTCTTACTGCAAAATTCAAGAGCATTATCACTTCTTAAAATCTTGATTTTCTTATTAAGTTCATTTTCGACTTTAGCTTTAAACTCTTTGAAACAATCAAAAGCTTGACTTTTTTCTTTCAAAAAATAAATGAATACCATACGACTATAGTCGTCCACAAATAGCAGGTAATATCTCGATCCTCCAATGGATGCGACTTCCATTGGACCAGCTATGTCCATGTGAATGACGTTAAGTAAGGAATCACTTCTGTTGCAATTATTTGGAAAAGGAAGTCTGCATTGTTTGCCCTCACAACATACCTTGCATTTACTGATGTCTATCCTGTCGCCAATGCTAAAACCCTCTACTGCATCTTTCATTTTCGCCATGTACGAACCATTAACGTGTCCCAGACGACGATGCCAGGTTTCCGCAGACACTGCCATTGCAACACTAGTCGTATTTTCAGGCATATTCAATTTGTAAACGCCGTTCGTCAAAGTAGCCGTAGCAACCAGCAATCCACTCTTATTGTAAATCTTACAATCCTTTTCTGTGAAGTCTACTTTATTTCCTTTCTTTATCAGTTGGCTTACCGATAAAAGGTTTGTTGTTAAAGTCGGTACGCATAGAACATTTTCAACAGTTATGTCGAACTCACTGTCGGGAGTCACAGTCGCAATCTGCAAGCTACCGGCGCACAACACTGGAACACATTCCTTGTTGGCTACAACAATCTCACGAATAGCCGGCTCGTACGATGCATTCATAACCCAACTTTCATTAGCCGTTAAATGAATACTGCATCCACTGTCAATATAAAAGTCATTTTTCTTAAATTCACCGCTTAAAAACACGGCACTGAATGCATGCGACTGTTTTCGCGTACTATTTTTCACAAACATCGAGTTATTTTCAGAATTCGGGCATTGATTTCGATAATGGCCGGTCTGTTTACATCGAAAACATTTAATTTTCACTTTTGACGTTGACACGCTTGACATTTCGCCGCCATCCTGTTTACCACAGACAATTCGAGGTTTATTTTTCTTATTGTGTTGGTAACTTGACGCACTCGCGAATGCACTGTCAATCTCATTCCCATTCCCGTTCAAATTTGAATTTTTGTCATCCATGTCCAAAAGTTTCGTTTTGATGGCGTCTGTCGTGATGGAAATTCCGGAATGCTCTATTGCCATGATCATTGGGGAATATTTTTCAGGCAAACCTGCTAATAAAAGCGAGCCAATCCATTCATCACTGATATTGAAACCCGTTCCACTTAATTTTTGACCGTTTTCTACCATCTTTGTTACGTAATCTGTCATTGATTTGGAATTTTCCAGTCGAATAGAAATTAAATTTCGCAACAACGTAATTCTCCTGGTGAAACCAGAGTCATCAAATAAGTTTTTAAGTTTAACCCACAACTCATATGTAGTTTTCACGCCTTTCACATGGACGTAAAGGGAAGGTTCGATTGTCAAAATCAATTTCGCTCTGGCTCTCTCATCTTCTGCAGCTTCTGAACTGGTAGCAGCCGTGTCTGGCTTACGAGTAATGAATTTTCGCGTCCCCTCCAGTATCAGAAAATTCTCTGCAGCGAATACCCATTCGCTATAGTTCTCTCGGCCTCTGAGCTTGGGTACATTGGTCACATAATTCGGTGACGACATCTTCGGTTTGGAATTATGTCACAGATCACTGATTTTACACATAACACTACATGCAAACTAATAGTAATCTAATTCTGGACTACCCCACATTATTTTCATTTGAAAAACCCCATAACCTATAATGAAAACACCAGTGTGGTTGCTAACCGAAGACAAGACTGTTTATTTGTTGACACATGAATGGAACATCACATTATTCCATATTTAAAAAACGGTTGTAGATGGCGCTGCTAGATATGAATAAACAACACATATTGTCCCCGATACATCTGTCTATTGTCCTATAATTACATATTGCCCCCGCCACATCTGTCTAATGCCCCATAATACATCTACATATTGCCCCCGCCACATCTGTCTAATGCCCCATAATACATCTACATATTGCCCCCGCCACATCTGCCTAATGCCCCATAATACATCTACATATTGCCCCTGATACATCTGCCTACTACCCCACAACATTTAACTATCGCCCCACAACACATCTACCTATTACCTCAATACCTTCCACTCATCATCGTGGAAGTGATTCCCTTCCTGGTGCTGGCCGTGGGAGTGGACAACATCTTCATCCTGGTGCAGACCGCGCAGCGAGAGCCGAGGAGACAGGACGAGACTGCCGCTCAGCATATTGGCAGGACGTGAGTATTGGTACTCCTTATAACATACCAATTGGCTTACACTATTACCCCGAAACATAGCCTATTGCCTTGCAATACATCTACCTATAGTCCCTTAACACATCTCACAAGACACCCAAATGACACCCTATTGCCCCACCACACATCTACATATTGCCCCATAATACATTTACATATTGCCCCCGACACATCTGTCTATTGCCCCATAATACATCTACATATTGCCTCCCCGACACATCTACCTATTGCCCCATAATACATCTACATATTGCCCCCGACTTATCTACATATTGCCCCATAAGACATCTACATATTGCCCCTCGACACATCTGTCTATTGCCCTATAATACGTCTACAAATAGCCCTCTGATACATCTGCCTACTACCCCACAACATTTAACTATCGTCCCACAACACATCTACCTATTACCTCAATACCTTCCACTCATCATCGTGGAAGTGATTCCCTTCCTGGTGCTGGCCGTGGGAGTGGACAACATCTTCATCCTGGTGCAGACCGCGCAGCGAGAGCCGAGGAGACAGGACGAGACTGCCGCTCAGCATATTGGCAGGACGTGAGTATTGGTACTCTTAAAACATATACCTATTGGTCTGGAATACTTTCTATTGCTCCACTTCACAGCCTATTGACTTACTTACTATAGTCGCTCAACACATCTCACATGACATCCAAATGACACCCTATTGCCCCACAATATATCTAACTATCGCCCCACAAGACACCCTATTGCCCCATAATACATCTACATATTGCCCCCGCTACATCTGCCTAATGCCCCATAATACATCTACATATTGCCCCTGATACATATACCTATTGCCCCATAATACATCTACATATTGCCCCCCGACACATCTGCCTATTACCCCACAACATTTAACTATCGTCCCACAACACATCTACCTATTACCTCAATACCTTCCACTCATCATCGTGGAAGTGATTGGTACTCTTTATAACATACCAATTGGCTTAGAATGTTACCCTTAAACATAGCCTATTGCCTTACAATTCATCTACCTATAGTCCCTTAACACATCTCACATGACACCCAAAATGACACCCTATTGCCCCACAACACATCTACATGTTGCCCCATATTACATTTACATATTGACCCTGATACATCTGTCTATTGTCCTATAATACATCTACATATTGCCCCCCGACACATCTACCTATTGCCCTACAATACGTCTACAAAAAGCCCTCTAATACATCTGCCTATTACCCCACAACATTTAACTATAGTCCCACAACCCATCTACCTATTACCTCAATACCTTCCACTCATCATCGTGGAAGTGATTCCCTTCCTGGTGCTGGCCGTGGGAGTGGACAACATCTTCATCCTGGTGCAGACCGCGCAGCGAGAGCCGAGGAGACAAGATGAGACTGCCGCTCAGCATATTGGCAGGACGTGAGTATTGGTACTTCTTAAAACATATACCTATTGGTCTGGAAGACCTTCTATTGCTCCACTACACAGCCTATCGACTTACTTACTATAGTCCCTCAACACATCTCACATGACATCCAAATGACACCCTATTGCAACACAATATATCTAACTATGGCTCCACAAGACACCCTATTGCCCCACAACACATGTACATATTGCCCCCAATACATCTGTCTATTGTCCTATAATACATCTACATACTGCCCCCAATACATCTACCTATTGCCCCATAATACATCTACATATTGCCCCCTACACATCTGCCTATTGCCCTATATTACATCTACATATTGTCCCTGATACATCTGTCTATTACTCCACTACATTTAACTATCGTCCCACAACACATCTACCTATTACCTCAATACCTTCCACTCATCATCGTGGAAGTGATTCCCTTCCTGGTGCTGGCCGTGGGAGTGGACAACATCTTCATACTCGTGCAGACCGCGCAGCGAGAGCCGAGGAGACAAGATGAGACTGCTGCTCAGCATATTGGCAGGACGTGAGTATTGGTACTTCTAAAACATATACCTATTGGTCTGGAATACTTTCTATTGCTCCACAACACAGCCTATTAACTTACTTACTATAGTCCCTCAACACATCTCACATGACATCCAAATGACACCCTATTGCCCCACAATATATCTAACTATCGCCCCACAAGGCACCCTATTGCCCAATAATACATCTACATATTGCCCCCAATACATCTGTCTTTTGTCCTATAATACATCTACATACTGCCTCCGATACATCTGCCTATTGCCCCATAATACATCTACATATTGCCCCTCGACACATCTGCCTATTGCCCTATAATACGTCTACATATTGCCCCCGCCACATCTACCTATTGCCCCATAATACATCTACATATTGCCCCCGACACATCTGCCTATTGCCCTATAATACGTCTACAAATAGCTCTCTGACACATCTGCCTATTACCCCACAACATTTAACTATCGCCCCTCAACACATCTACCTATTACCTCAATACCTTACACTCATCATCATGGAAGTGATTCCCTTCCTGGTGCTGGCCGTGGGAGTAGACAACATCTTCATCCTGGTGCAGACCGCGCAGCGAGAGCCGAGGAGATAGGACGAGACTGCCGCTCAGCATATTGGCAGGACGTGAGTATTGGTACTCCTAAAACATACCAATTGGCCTACACTTCCTTATAACACAGCCTATTGCCCTACAATACATCTACCTATTGCCCCACAATATATCTAACTACGGCCCCATAAGACACACTGTTGCCCCCCAATACATCTACATATTTCCCCATAATACATTTACATATTGCCCACTGACACATTTGTCTATTGCCCTATAATACATCTATATATTGCCCCTGACACATCTGCCTATTGCCCCATAATACATCTACATATTTCCCCATAATATATTTACATATTGCCCCCTGACACATTTGTCT
>JALPQI010012449.1:0-28738 GCA_025490895.1 Thaumatotibia leucotreta | reverse complement strand
GTGTAATGTATGCCATAAAATATTCCATATTATGGCATTTGTAAGCAAAGAGTCTTCTTCTTAGCTTCGAGTCGTCGAGATGTGCTCAAAATGCGAATAGTATCCCAGAAAACAGTGTAATTTCATGACTAATGGCAGTTGTCAATTCAAACACAATACAAACCAATTTTATGTTATATGGATATAATTTATGTTTTATGTTATGGATGTTATTAAATGGATCATGCTGGTAACAGTGTTTCAAAGTATAGAATTTAGTTTCAAGAAAACTTGTGTTAAAGGGCAATATTTTGTTTCAGCACATTTTTAAGACATTTTAATTTTTTTATAGTTCTTCAAGAAACTTGGTGGCAACAGCGAGTGAAGAGAATTCAGATGGAGTCTGTAAATATGTAATATAACATTGGGAGATCAAGTGTTGCTTTTAGAAATAAGTTATTTGTAGTAAATTTTTAGTGCTCATTTGTAGTTGTAAGATTGATATTAAAAGATAAACTAAATTGTTTACTTTGCCTTATCACTTCATAACATAACAAAGTACTTACACCCTGTCAAATAATTTTACTCCTAGGCCACTGAAGTGACTTATCAATAAACTTCATACTGAATAAAATTTTCCGTCACATAGAATTGACAGGAAATAAATTGTAATTGTAAAAGTTAATGCAAAAAGGTTCTACAGTGGCCTATGAAAGAAATTAGTTGATGTTCTTACAAGGCTGCCCAAGATTTTAGCATACTCATATTAATACCAAAACTGGTGTTACTAGCCAGGTCAAACAGTGGAGACATGGTAGCCTGCACCTATTCTATCTTTTAGGGAAGGGAGAATGAGAAAAGGTGAATGAAACCCCATAATTGTGATCAAATTGATTTATTAGTGTAGATATAGCCATGTAGGTCAATAAATCCTTTCTCAACATATCAAATCCCAATCACAGACAAACAACCCTTGGTTGTCTATGATTCCAACAGAGGCGCAGAAAAGTGAAAGCAGGTTCACTAATTTTAATATAATTTGCTGATTAAATTGTAAACATGGCCATTTGCCCAACAAAATCTCCCATAATGCCTACTTTATTCCCATTGCCCCCCTTTTCATAGTCTTAGTAGACAGTATATGACTCTGTTGGGCTACATAATTATAACATAGGTAACAAATAGGTAAACATTAGGTAGACCTTATGCTTTTGTTGTTAGTCAAATGATGTCAATACTAGAGTCGAAATTCAAATGCCTATGAGGTGGTAAACACAATAGGTGGTTGAATATCTGAACGTTTCTACTGCCTAATATTGGTGGCATCATTCAGGGCGATATTTCTATTCGTTACAATGTGCTACTTTGTCATTTGAAGGAGGCACGATACCTTATACAAATGACGAAGTATAACATTTAGAGGTTTAGAAACATCGTCAAAAATGATGCCACCAAAATTAGGCGGTTGAAACGCTCAAAAAATATTCACCCAGGTACACTTCTGTTTTATAGAAGTTGCGAACAATGCGATGTAAACAAACATTGTATTCAAAATGTGTTTAATTTCCAATGTCTATGTGTGATTTAAACGACTCTTGCCAATATATTATCCTAAACCATCAAAACAATAAAATAGTGCGATCGATAATGTATTTTTCTTTGAACTGTTTGTTTATTTTTTTCGCAACTTCTCGAAAGGAAGTACACTCTCGGTATAGTTCGGGAAATATTATTTGACAGACTCTTATCTTACTTACGACCTTTTGTTTTGCGTCATTAACAATAGAAAAGTGATCGACTGCTGATTGCTTCGTACGTGTTAACAGGGGCGTAGCTAGAGTAAAAGGCGCCCGGGGCAGGCGCCAAATTTGCGCCCCCCCCCCTTAACTGAACTTAAAAGGGTTCCTAGTTAGTACGGAACATTAAACATTTTTCAAAATTCAGCCTACTACGAGTATATACTAGACAGAAAAAAGTCGATTTTCATCCGACTTCAAAAAAGGAGGAGGTTCTCAATTTGACTATTTTTTTTTAATGTTTGTTACCTCAACAACAATGTCTGTCTGTATATTTAGGCATATATACTGTACACTGTACATTCTAACAAGAGATTTAGTGACTTTAGATGGCCAGCAGTGATTTTATCTATATACAACTATCGTGAATGATTGATAAGAAAACTAATTTAGAAATTAGTAGTAGTTTTTAGGTATGAACGGTATGAAGTACCTAGTAGTATAAAAAAGTTTAAACTTTTCGATTCCTTTTATTTCCTTCTTTTATTTAAACAAGTTATATTAGTATTTTCTGTAAAGATGGGTCTTAGTTAATAAAATACGGACTAATAATTTAAAAAAAGTATGTGGGTACTTAATAAGAAAAACCCGGCCAAGAGCATGTTGGGCCATGCTCAGTGTAGGGTTACGTAGTTATTCAAAAACCGCCGAGCTGATTATGTTCAAAATAGTTTTATTTTAAATTATTCTACAAGCACAATGATACATGATTTTGTAAATATTTTTTGACCTTCAGATTAAAATTTAGAGGGATTTTTTTTCTTCTGGAGCGATTATCTCAGAAAATATTGACTTTAACCCAAACTATACAATTACAGCAAATAAAAAAAACATCTCCACTTCACCAATTGGCGACATACCCGAAAAAAAATGTTTTTCTACTTTTTATTGTACAGGTGTAGTGAGAAATTACTTGCCTTCGGAAACGTTCGTAAACACATGCTGTTTCAGGCAGTGTCACCGAGTCTGACTGAAGTAGCATGACAGCTATTACTGTCAGTCTCAGTGAGATAGACTGAAACAGCATGACGTTGACGAACGTTTCCGAAGGCAAGTCATTTCTCACTACATCTGTACCACTTTGTTGGCATGATTAATACGTAGGTATACCTGTACCAAATTGCAGATTTCTTGTATTAACGGCCACTGAGCTATGCTGCGGACAGACGGACACACGGACATGGCGAAAGTATAAGGGTTCTGATTTTGGCTATGGAACCCTAAAAACGTTATTTTCTGAAAACTGTATAAGTGACATAAGTCACTGTCAAACATAAGCAGCTGAAACTTGCTCAAAATAATAGACGCCATTAGGGGTGCTTACCATAAAAAAATCCACCCCCTACAATCAAAGGTCGCAAATGTATAAAAGTCCGAATATAGGCTTTGTTCGAAGCTAATAAGTACTACATGTACAGTCAACCAATTGGAACCCTAGGCCACTCAGGAACCATGTCAAAGTAACGTTATCAATCAGATTGTAAGACATTTCAAACGGCTTTTCATTTTGACACGGTTCTAGAGTGGCCTAGGGTTCCAATTGGTCGAGTGTACATGTAGGACCAGGATATAAACTTGTTTCCATACTTTTGGTATTAAAATTTCTGCAAATAAGGCATTACGTGGTTAACAAAAGAAAAAAGTGAAATCTAAAGAAAAAGACTAAAAAAATACAGTACGGACTTTTTTAAAATTACGCATAAAGATTTTCTTTATGTGTCGATTATGCACAAGGAAATCAAAAATGTTAACCGATTTGGCGCCCACCCTAATTTGATTTCTTTATGTGTAAATTGTGCATAAGGAAATAAAAAAAATTGGCTGGTTTGGAGCCCCCCCTGATATTGCGCCCACCCTAATTTGATTTCCTTATGTGTAAATTGTGCATAAGGAAATAACAATTTTTGGCTGGTTTGGAGGCCCCCTGATATTACGCCCGTGGAAAATGTACCAATCTAGCATTTTTTAAATTACGCATAAAGATTTTCTTTATGTGTCGATTATGCACAAGGAAATCAAAAATGTTAACCGATTTGGCGCCCACCCTAATTTGATTTCTTTATGTGTAAATTGTGCATAAGGATATAGCAATTTTTGGCTGGTTTGGAGCCCCCCTGATATTACGCCCGTGGAAAATGTACCAATCTAGCATTTTTTTAAATTAAGCATAAAGATTTTCTTTATGTGTTGGTTATACACAAGGAAATCAAAAATGTTGGCCGATTTGGCGCCCACCCTAATTTGGCGCCCGGGAAAAACGTACCTTTCTAAAATTTATGCATACCTACAGATTTTCTTCATATGTAAATTATGCATAATAAAATAAAAATGCTAAGCCAATTTGGTGCCCCTCTTAATTTGACGCCCGGGGAAAATGTACCAATCTAGCATTTTATGAAATTTAATTTTTTTAATAAATAAATTATACAAAATTATATCAAAAATTTTGGGCGATTTGGCGCCCCCTCTGATTTGGCGCCCGGGGCACGTGCCCCCTCTGCCCCCCCCTAGCTACGCCACTGCGTGTTAACGCAGAACAAAAGGTCATAAGTGAGATGGGCATTTTCGCGAGAAGATATCCAAAAAAACATTTTTTTAAGGTAGGTAAATTTAATGTTTTTCCTACTCAGAATAACGAGTTCTTTCAATCTAGGAGAAAAAAGTACAATAAAAAAATGGTCTCACATTTTTCATACATTTTACATGCTCTCCACTTTGTAACCGCTGTACAAAGTGTTTGAAAAACGGTTACGTAATAGAAACAAAAATTTGGGACAGTTTTTTTCTTCTAGTAGGATCGAAAGAGCTCGTGATTCTGAACAGGAAAAACATAAAATTTACCTGTTTCAGAAAACTAAGTTTTTGTATCTCTTCTCGCGAAAATGCCCAGATAACAGTTGGTCAAATAATATTTGCCGAACTATAACACGCTGGCCGTTGAATGTGTATCCCGCATAACCTAAAGCTAGAGCTACACGCGTCGCAGCGCGGGCAGACCCTGCAGCTGCAGAGGTCAGATGGTGGGGAGGTGCGCGCGCGCATCTTCCTTCTTGCCTTTGAGAGGGGGCGCCCGCTCGACGTGTAGCTGCGGCAGGAGGGGGGATGACTGCACCTGTCAACATGATTAATGGTAAATACATTATATTTCAATTTAAACTTTCGTGAAACATAAACACAACTATAAACGATAATGTGAAGAGAAGGCCTCCTGATCAAATTTTCCACCACGACCTTCAAACTCCCACAACCTAAAAGAAGGTGGAAATCCAAAAATGTCCAATCCTGAACTTTTTCCCATCACTTAAGTAAAGTACGTACATTCAAGTGGTAGGACTACTTAAGTTGGCAATAAATTACACGTCATATTGGCTAGGGGGGGGAATCCTTAAAATATCACCAAATATCACCATGGGGGATGGGGAGGTCTAAAAAAGGCCAAAATCATGTGACGCGATTAATGGACAAGCCCTAATTCGTATAATAAAGAGTGAGTACTCTTAAATTGTCGCTAACATAATTCAGTTTTTTTCCTAGACTCTCGACTTTTTTGATAAAACTTCAATTTTATTCATAATTTAGAACGTACTGGCATGTTATATTCTTAAAAATAAACAGTCACTTGCTTTTATCTTTCAAGATATCTTCAAAGGAAAAAAGTGTTCGAGATTTTATTTTGCGAAAATTTACTATGAATACCTTACATCTACTTTGGAACTTGCAATATCGTGCAATACAACTCGGAGAACAGTACAAAGGACCATAAAAAAGCTAAAAGAAGGTAAAACGACTGAGAGAAAGCAGCGAGAGGGTTATCCGATAAGAAAACGGAATAAAAAATTAGAATTAAAAGTGTGTTAACTGTTTGATCACTAGCCGGCTATTTCGTCCCGAAAAGTGTTCAAAAAAAATTGGAACAAGCCAAAGTAATGTGCAAAAAATAAAAAATAAGCTGCAGGATTGTTACTTATAGAAAACAAAAACCCCGAAGAGAACGGTTTCTCAATATAATCGAGTAATCCGACGTTCTAGACTACTGTACGCCTTGTTGGTTCAAAATACAGGTGTACTTAATTATTGATGACCAATCGCATCTAAAGGCTGATTTATTTTAAATCAATACCAGGTAATCAATACTCTTCTTCCGGCGACCACCAGAGTCTGTCTGAATCAGAAAATGTAATTCCAGTCGAGAAATTTGCCAAAAAGTTCCTCGTGTGGCAGGCAATTTGCTAGAGCGGCATGAGAACTTTGCCTTTTGTAGCCACTGGCACAATTAACACAAATATTTATATATCCGAATGCCTAAAGATGAAGTTGTTGCCACTTATTCGAAAGCATAATTGCTCGACATAATTTTGGCCAGAATTGGCAAGTCATCTAGAGCTAAGGAGTGGTATAAGTAATAGGAATCCTGCCAATGTTGTACTAAAGGAAAGAGATCCGCCAAATTGCCCAGAATTGCGGCTGATAGAAAAATACTGGGCAAATATAAAAACAAAATTGCGGAAAACATCCCAATCGGCCATAACATTGCCTGATTAATAAAAAAAGTGGATAAAATGTACGAAACTTATCACAAATTATTCCATGCAAAATTCTATGCGTCGGGTCAAGAGGAAAGTTCGAGAATTTTGTCGTCGTGCATTAGACAAGTAATAATGTTGTTTTAGCTGGTCTATCTTGTTGTAAACTTTCAAATAATAAACATTTTTGGGTATCCTTGTATGATATTTTACTGTATTAACCTTTGTTCACAATTTAAGAGTGTTCACTCTTTATTAGTGTTGCTTTTGACCTCAAGCCAAGAATAACCAAGTTGCTAATAAAATAAGGAGATGTGGTCGAAACAGGAAATCAATCTAAGTATTACTATTTACTACATAGGCATATTCCTAATTTACTTATTTCAATTTTTTGATCAGTTACTCGGACAAATATCAATTCTAAGTTCTTATAAATGTATAAGTAATATGTATGATACATATTTCCCAAATTTAGAGTCTACAAAAACCTACTTTCAATAAATGCTACCTAAATAGGTAATGTTAGTTTATCTTCACCTTAAGCCAAGAACAACCATGTTGCTAATAAAATAAGGAGAAAGGAGGCCGAAGCAGGAAATCCATCTAGAACGAAGAAGGGAATTAGAAACCCTAAAGCATAATATTAAGTGCAGCTTGCGTCGTGATCGACTGATCGTAGTAAGAATTCATTTTGTAAGTCGCATGGTGACGGTAGTAAGTATAAAAGTACCTAGGTAGGTATATTGGCAACATATCAGGGTTATTCTCAGAATTTAGCATTCTCAGACTAATTGCCACAACCCTTTTCAAATATTGGTATTTTCTGTCTAAATATATCGAAAATTAATGTAGTGCAATCCACCTAATAATTTAATTGCTTTGGATGATGATAGGACAAGCGCAAGTATGTTTTTTTGGGCTAAGATTATTTCATCGTTGCGGCAATTAGAAAATTACCGCAACTCTTTTTATTTATTGCTTATTTCGGAACAATGCAATGAAATAAATAAAAATAACTGATGAAATTAATCATTACGACAGTGTGATAGAACATTCACAAATCTACTTTAAAGTCGTCGTAATTAGAACATTGTTTCGACGATTAAATATATCCTTTTTATATGATTTTGTTATGTTATACATCAAATAGGCTCTAATATACTACATAATACTTAGTATGTTCACTCGCAGCACCCTATGTTTTTTTTTGAAGTAGGCTCGACTGACAAAACTTAAATGATAAGCACGGAGTAAAAGTTCTTTGTTGTTGGAAATAAAACCAAAATGTATTGTAAATAGAGCTTTAATCGTAAGTACCTATATAATAACCAAAAAAAATTTAAAAACTGAGCCAAATATATTTTTTGGGGTATTATGTAAAAACTTAAAAGTAACTAACAATAATAGTCTATAACAATAAATCTGTCTTAGAAAATATATAAAAACCTAAAACCTACCTACTCTTATAGTGTTTATGTTCATCTTCCTTTACATGAACCAGTCTCGAAAATTATATCATTTATATTGGTTGGTCTGACATTTGAACAACGTTTAATTATATTAATTATACACTTTACAGCTAATGATAGATACGACAAATCACACGCTTTCTTTAGAAAGTTTATATTTTACTTATTTACTTTAACTAGCAGTCTAAGTTAACTAAATTAAGTACTCATACGTATAACGATATTTTTCAATATCAGTTCAGAAGTGATAAAAACTCAACTACTTAATTATTCTCTTAACAGTCACTTATGGTTATTCGGTGACATAATTAATACATTCACGGATAGTAAGGTGTTTGACTACCCAAAAATTACGCAAATTTAGCATATCTGTCACATGACCCATGAGAAATATGGTAGTTAAGAATTAAGAAGGCACGATGCTATAGCATTCGCCTACTGTAGAATAACTGCCTCTTCACTTAATCAGGATTCGGCAATATATGCCAGCATAATTTTATGTCATTGTACTGCCACACCAGTTCTCGTTAGTCAGCTGATAGTTACGAGCTGTCGACACTTTCACAGGTTTCGTTCGAAGATTCGTCAGTCGCCTCTTCGTACTGTAATTGAGCGAAAATCCATGAATTTGAAAAAATCTATTCGTGTGCTCATGCTATCACTATCCTCTATGCCACAACAAGTGTAGCATACGACGGCAATTAAAATAGCCCTGGCAATTAGAGTCGCGGCACTTAGAGAGAAAGGTATTTATGAAAAAAAAATGCAATTAAATACAGACATTTCTTATCTGTATATATGACAATCCCTAAAGCCTAGCATTACATTTCGTGACAATATACAGTATAAAGTTAATTAGAACAGGCAAAGGAATAAGCGAGGTAACATGAATTAGAAAACTCGAAAACCAAAGTCAAGGCAATTAGATACTTACGTGGACTTTCCCTATGACTAACGGCTCACAACCCGTGCCATAGTGATGTGTATGATGGCCCAAGTTGGGGTTGTATGAGCTCGATTCGAGAGGGTTAGGAAGCGTCGTGGCAATTATAAGAACAGGGGTAAAATGTATAAAAAAACTAAAACCCTTAGGGTCATGACTGTATATGCAACAGATTGGTATAGTGCAAACTGTCTGTACGGTCGGCTCTAATAATATGTAGGTACCTATACAATTTTGATCCTTATGCCTTTGACATACGTTCCGAAATGTATATATATTATTAGACGTGACTGTACAAAAATCAGCGCATCAATATTATTTCATATTTCCATGGATTTTGCCTCGGACATGAATAATCTGGCTCTCAGTACTTGTGAGCGAATCGTGGCGCGAAATTGCGAACGCGAGTGTTTTCTCAACCCTGATGAAATTTCCAAATTAGGGGACTTATACTGAGTCCCAGACCCTCAAGAGCATCGGGAATAGGTACACTTATTATTTGGCCACCTTGTATAATAGTGACCCTAAGATTGGCCTAATTGGGAGGCCTCGAGGCCTTGAAGGATTTTTCAGTGAAGACGTGCACTGCACAGAATACGTGAAGGGTTATTCCCACCTGTTATCTGACATTAGTGGTAAGAACAATTGGTGTTTTTTCCCACCTGGGGCCTATTTCTCGAAAGCTTGTAACTTGTAATACATGCGGAAGTCCTTATCTAATTAATATTAGTGTTAAAAAGAGACTTCCACTTGTATTACAAGTTACAAGCTTTCGAGAAACTGTCCCCTGTTATTTGGTGGTTACTGCGGGGAAAAAGGAATCGCAGAAATTTTACCTAAGTACTACGTAATTCTCAGTTGTTTTGTTATCTACCACTGGTGTCAGATGGGTGGTAACAGATAGGTATACCCCTACGTGAACTACAATTAAAATCGTCAGTACCTGCGCCCGCCGCAAACGCTCGTATTCATTAGATTCGGATTTGGGCACGGTGAAGAGAAAGTTCTCGAAGATGGCGTGCCGGAGGAGCTGCTCGCACGTCCACCGCATCGTCGGGTCCTTGTCCAGGCATTTCTGGAACATCAGTAAGATCAATAAGTCAAGGGCATAAATCTATATACAATGTTTGACCTTTTATATTCTACTAAGTAAAAAAGTGTATAATATATATACATACTTAGGCATGCCCTTGATTGTACCTATAAGTGCCTGAATAGGTAGTCCATATCTGATTTAACAGATATATTATGCGGTGTCATAACCTTTGATATGATAGTACTTACGGCAAGAAATGGCTTAAAGCTGCTTCCCACTCCAGGGGGGGTTACCATGACGTACTAATGCGATTCAGTTTAGGTCGAAAGAAAGGAACAAGGCTATACGAGTCGTATATCTCTGTCCTTTTCTTTGAACCTAAACTGAATCGCATTAGTACGTCATGGTAACCCCCCGCCCAGGTCGTAACGCGGCGCACCACGAAATCGTATGATGTTGATTTCGTGGTGCGCCGCGTTACGACCTGGTGTGGGGAGCAGCTTTAAGCCATTTCTTGCCGTACTATCATATCAAACATTAGCCGCGATTCGCTTAAGAGAGGGGGATTTAAGTATCTATTTATATACTGTGTTTACAATTTGCATCTTTTGACTGCCACAGTGAAGGCTGTACAGGTACACGACGACGCTAATGTAGGATACGTAGGTTGCCCTGAAAGTTTCGGGAATCGGAAAAAATACGCATTTTAATGAAATAAAAGTACTTTTATTGTTTTTCAAAGTATTCTCCTTTGTGTTTAATACACTTTTTCATTCTCTGAAACCAGTTTTTAAAACAGTTATTGAAGTCTGAAGTGGGGGTTGACAAAATGGCCATTTTATAAGCGTCGACTGCTTCTTCCGCGGTCTGAAAACGCTGACCACGCAACCGATTCTTTATTTTCGGGAAAGTAAAAAAATCGTTTGGACTTAGGTCGGGGCTGTACGGAGGATGGTCCAGTAATTCGACGTTTTCGCCCTTCAGATAGTCGTCTGTTTTCTGAGCGGTGTGAGGGCTGGCATTATCATGGTGAAGTATAATACGGCGGTTAGGGTTAGTTTTTCGCAGTTCAGCAAAAACAATCGGTAAACAAACGCCTATATACCAATCGGCATTGACAGTTCTTCGATCTTCAAGAGCGATAGTCGCCACGTGACCCGATTTGGAGACAAACGTGGCTACCATTTTTTTGATCGTGCTGCGAGAACGAACAACTTTTGTCGGCTTCGGTTCGTCTTCGTAAACCCAAACTCGAGATTGGTTTTTCGATTCAGGCTCATATGCGTAAATCCATGATTCGTCACCTGACACAATACTAAAAACGGCATTTGAGCTTCCTCCATTAAATCTTTTTAAAGTTTTGCGGCACCAATTGACACGTACCGTTTTCTGGTCGTCAGATAACAAGTGAGGAATCCACCGGGAAAATAACTTCCGCACGCTCAACTCTTGTTGTAAAATAACTTGTACCTGACTCATTCCAATGCCTAAAGTCTCCTGAATCTCCCGATATGTAACATGCCTATCTTCCTTTATCAGTTGGCGAACAACATCGATGTTTTGATCGGTAACGACCGTTTTCTGTCGACCCTCACGTACGTCATCCGCAAGAGACACACGGCCACGTTGGAATTCCGAATACCACCTGTATATGGTCGTCTTTGAAGGTGCTTCACTACTAAAAGCAATAGTTAATCGGTCTCCACATTGTTGTTGTGTTAATCCACATTTAAAGTCATAATAAATCATTGCTCTAAAACTTTCGCGGGACAGCTCCATTTTCACCAGCGACTCAACGACTTTAAAAAACAATTGAAAATCGGACATTGTTTTTTTTTTCTAAGTGGCCAGTGTTTTCGAATAATGAGACTATGCTTGTAAGAAAGAGGTATAACACATGTCAAATATACGTTCCTAAATATTAAATTCCCGAAATTTTCAGGGCATCCTACGTAGACTTAGGTACGCGGATAGACAAAAGCTTGGATTTAGAATGTCCCATACCTTTAAGAAGTCTATAACGAGTTCATTGCGCGCGTATCTCTGTGGTAGTTTGGATTCTAGAGGCTCTATCGTCGTTGGTTCCGGTAGCGCCATACCCTGTGATACAACAATAAACGCTTTTAATTCGGGATTATGTGTTACAATATGATAGTGACATCGCATCAGTGAGAACTCAAGATTCAGTAGCATGAATTAATGAATATACAAATGATACTCTTGGAGTATGTGTGGCTGCCCGCGTTTCCGCTACTGCAGCTGTGGCCGAAGGTGTGACGGTCGTTGCACCGTCATTTAGGGACGGTGTTGAGAGGCTGTCGAGGGAAAATTTGCCATGGGCATGGCGAGAGAAATGATTTTGGTGATGATGATGCGGTAAGGCAAAGCACAGTCCTGAGATCTGAAAGGGAAGACAGATGGAGAGAGGAGAGGCTGGTGCTTGGTGCGCGGCTGTCGGTGCGATTCAGTAGCACTCTACCATGAGCTAGTGCAGAGAGCTTAACGCAGTCGATGTCGTATTTTATGTTCTATCCATCACGCTTGTAACAGTGGTGTAGCATTGGTGTTCTTAAGCGAAATGAGCAGAAAGTACCTAAATTACACGCAAGTCTTCAGATACTCTAATTGACATTTACCGATAGTGTGATTCCCTTCGGGCGACAAAGACTTATATCTGAACATCAGCCCACAGAACTAATATATATATAGTAGACGCACATGCCAAAGTTCTATTTCAGTTTTGGGACTTCAGTAACGTGGCGCTGAGTGGTAGATTTTGCATTAGAAGGGTCCACGGAAAAAACATGTCCAGTGCTTAAAAAAATCAGGGCAAATTTACACCTTATTTTGTTTAAAGTAAGGTGGTTTTTCCTTCTGTTATTTGAATTGACTAGACATGTTCTTTCCGTGGACTCTTCATTTGTAGGAATTGTAGGCCTATCGAGAACTACGGAAATTGTAAATTTCGGGCACCTGTCTCTGCCACACCAAAGAAAACGTCATCGGTGTGACGTGACAAATTCTCAAAATTTCGTTCTCCTATTCTGTCTTCAGGTGCGTTCAAACCAAAAGAGCATTCGCTGTTCTATCCCCCGTTCTCTATCAATCAACCAATCACGTTTTGTGTAACGATCAAATTTCATAGAGTGGAGGGTTAGAATAGCGGATGCTCTTTTGGTTTGAACGCACCTTTCGAAAACGGACGATTCTTGCGGAAATCCGGAAAATCTTCTGACATAACGTTGAAAAGCCGAGGCGTTAAAACTTTATAAGTGTTTACATACCTGAAAGAATGTGTTCTGCGAGAATATAAACATGTGCTTCGGCAGCAGGTCTCCCAGGGTCTTCCGGATCAGGTACAATTGGTCGAGGTCGCTCTTGCCGGGCCAAAGCGCCTCGCTGGATAACAGCTCAGCGAACACGCAGCCTGGGGATATTGCTAAGTGTAAATATTCAGGCGTTCATTTTTTTATCGTCTTACTTATAAGTGTCTCCTAACTTAGCAAGCCGCTGAGAATTGTTTGTCGCTTTTGAGCTCATAGACACCGAAAGGGACATACTTATCGGCTTGCTATGTTTGGAGATGTCTTATGAATAAGGGGGTTAGTCTTTTTTTATGTTGGCATTATTGATACCGTCGACTCGACTCGTCGACAATTTGATTTGTAACTCTAGACTTAAAATTTTTGTGTGCACTGGCATAAATAAATAAATATAAATAAATAAATATCTTGGGACATCTTACACAAATCGACCTAGTCCCACGGTAAGCTCAGTTAAAGCTTGTGACGTGGATACCAAGCGACGATATGTATAATAGATAGATACATATAGATACCTACTTAAATACATAGGACAGCAACGATCAAGGAACAAATATTTGTGATAAATAAATACTCAAATAATGCCCTCGCCGGGATTCGAACCCGGAACCTCCAGCTTTGTAGGCAGGGTCACTACCAACTAGGCTACGGAGGCTGACATTTATTGATGAACGTCTTAGCTTAGCAGCCCATAAGTATCGTTTGTCCATTCCGGTCTTATACAGGGTGCTCGCGAGCATTCCAAAAGATTTTAATGCTGAATTCCTGACCATGTTCAGAGTCTTTAATGTTACATAAAATTTCCTGGATTCGGATTGGTTTCAGAAACAATCAACCTTTTTTCGAAATAAGTTTTTCGACGTAACTAGTCATAAAACTTCTTTTTGATTACAATGCTACCACAATGTGTTTTAATATTATCACACCAAAAAATAACAATAGACTTTACGAAATAACCTGCCCTAAAAAAATAATTAAAATACATAATTTTAACAAATTGTTGTTACGATAAAAAGTACTGGAAATGTTAAAAAGTATTCAAAAGGAAAAAAAGGGATTTTTTAATGGTATTTAACATTAGGTCTCGTAATATTTTTTGTTTATTTTGATGTCGCCTCGCTACCCATATACAGGGTGTAATTAAGTGTGGCCAAACCATGATTCCGTAAATATGACAGATATCAGAAAACTTCCAACTAATATCGAAAGTACGTTACCCAACGAGTAAAATTACACTAATTACACCCTGTATATCCATACTGTAGCGTCACTCACCGATGGCCCACACGTCGACCGGCGCACTATACTGCGTGTCCCCGACCAGTAACTCAGGGGCTCTGTACCAGCGAGTCGCCACGTAGTCTGTGTAGCTCTCACCAGGACCTGCACATGTTGGTGGAAAGGTTTTTATTAGTTACGTCATCTAGTGACAATATTAGGTAAGTACTACTAAGTAGAATAGGGATAATGAATGTCATATCATCAGCCAATATCAGTCCTCTGCTGAGCATCGGCCTCTCCTTAGCCTATGAGTATTGGACGCTTAGGAGGTAAATGCCCATAATTGCTATGCTGGGCAAACTGGTTGGCGATCGCAGTAGTGTGTCCACTATGACGATGCTGCTGCCCATCAATCTTCGATAAATAGATAGTCAGTGACACTTAAATCCCTTAGCCGACTCTTACGACACCCATGGGAGGAGTTGGGGTGGTAACAAAAGTATTATTACTGCCGTCACCACAAGGTTTGCGGAATGTATGTAACATAATAGTACATTTCGATACAAGTGCAAAAAAAAAATCGACGAGGGTGAAAGTTGGAGCCCGAGTGAAACGAGGGCGACAATCACCCGAGTTAATAATAAGTTTTTACACGTGTATCGATCAACTTTTTTCATAACAAGTGCCTTAAAAAAAGAAATTTAGTAACTAGTGCGCAAAGTTTACTTTTCCGCACTGGTTAGTAAATGTATTCATCACATTAGGCATGAGATGACATGATACACGAAGAAATAAATTATAAATACAATACGTTCAACACGAAGAAATAATTACTAAAATATAGATCGCAGTAATTTTTGTACAGAACTTCTATTTAATAAATTGAAAAGAACTTAATAGAGTAGGTCGCTTGACAGTAGGTATATAAGCGTGACGCCACTTTTGTGTATTTCTTATAAAACTTTATAGTGGCGATCGTTTCATCAGCTCCAGTGGATTAACAATCCTTTAAAAATCTATAAATTCGTTTTTTAGAACATTATCGAAGTGCCCTGGATTGCTACAAAAAAAATGTATCCTTCGCTATGAAGAAAGTATGTATACTTGTTACAACTTATAGCTAATCTAGCCTTATAAAACCGTAATAATTTACATAAGCGATGTTATCAGAGAGGTCAATGGATGCTACACGCAAATACCAATCTATATAATGTTCTAGGCACGAAATAGCTATTTATTTGGCACAAGAAGGTGTGAGTGTAAGAAATTAAGGATGCCTTTCCACTAGACCTATTCTATTTTATTTGTTCCCTTTGTTGCCTCGTACTCAGGCGCGGATCCAGAATTTCGTTCAATGGGGGCATTGACTTACGACATCAGAGGTGAATTGGTGGTGAATTATGGTATATAGGTGAAAAAGTTAAGAAAAGCTCCTGTAGTATGTAGTTGTAACCTATGCAGATAGGTATTTGTTTTGTTTGAGTTCGCATTTGATACATGTATTGTCTATTTGATTTTGGCCGTGTGGTGACGACAATAAGAATACATTTGTCACCACCCCAACTCCTCCTGCGGGTGTCGTAAGAGTCGACTAAGGGATTGAAGTGTCACTAACCATTATTTGATAAAAGATTGATGTCGGGCAGCAGCGTCATCATAGGGGACACATTACAGCGATCGCCAATCCGCTTGCCCAGCGTGGCGATTATGGGCATTTACCTCCTAATGCGTTTATACGCATAGTTAATAGAGAGGCCTACGTCCAGTAGTGTAATCTGTTTTTTTAATCGTTAAAAACAAACACCTAGATATACTTAGGTCCAGTGGCCCTTGGATCTGTGCCTGCTCGTACTCGTTACACTTAGGTACACTAAAACGTGTTCAATAGTACCTCCAAGTGTACCGCAATGCCGACGCCGTAATTGTGCAACTATTTAGGCGTGGGCAATTATATGTGCGAGTATGAATATACCAACCGGCAACTATGGTATTGTACTTGTAGTTGCCAATTTTATTTGACCTTGACATTTGTTAGAGGGTCAGGCGATATTGCCCGGTATTTCGTTTGTGACTGACAATTAAATTCACACTTCTTCGCTTTTCATAACGATACTTCTTAGACATGTTAGTCCTAAGACATACGAATAATAATTCGTATAAAAGTACAAACTTATTTTGTATTTATGATAAAGTGGTATTTTACTATGATTTATGAAGGCCCACAAATATATACAGGGTGGAACGGAACGACGATCCTTCCCGCTATCGACTGAGTCCCAACCGTTACGAAAAATTTCAGTATTACCAACATCAAAATAGCTTTAAAAAAATTTAACCCCTCATACATAGTGAGTGATTAGTTACAGTTCAACAGTATGGAAAAGTCAATTTTCCATGTACGTTTTCGATGTTGGTCCCATACTGAAATTTCATCTCTAATGGTTGGTAGACTCGGCTGGTAATAGCGGGAAGGATCATCGCTCTCTTCCACCCTGTATATTTACCTAAATATTTTTATTTTTATTTTAATCTTGTTGTCTTAACGGACATTGCATATCTGACAATACCCATACAAGACCAGAGACTACAAAAAATGCCTGAGAAAAATGTGCAAGTTGTATCTACAGTCAACGCCAAATGATTCATAGCAACAAAAGTACCCAAACACTTCGTTTCTCTACGACTGTTTTATGGTGCATTCAGACCAAACGAGCATTTGTTGTTCTATTTCTACCTATCCCCCACTCTACGAAATCAACGAACACGTTTTGTGTAACGATCGAATTTCGTAGAGTAGGGGGTTAGAATAACGAATGCTCGTTTGGTCTGAATGCACCTTTACAATGCCCAGATAAATATATCTATCAGTTCAAATACGAGTAGGTTTCACTATCGTTTTCCCCGGGCGTATGGAAGAAAAAGACAACTACCTAAAATTTTTCTGAGAGATAGGTACATGTATTTTATTTTGGGATTAATGGTAAAAAAAAAACATTTATTTCAGACAATTATCCATAACTGTCTGTATGTCATAGTATGTTAAATAATATTATAATATACCTATGCGCATACAGAGAATACTTACAAAACTACTTGTATATTATTGTTACAACTAATATGTAAGGTGTGTGTGTACTTATTTGAAAATAATTTGCATGTTGCTGTTGTATCGACTGAATACTGTGTCTAGACTAAATTATATTTAAGAACCATTGTACTACGTGTTCAAGCAAATAAACAATTCTATTCTATTCTATTCTATTCTAAGTCCAGTGCCTCAATATACCACTGTCCCAACTGCTTCCTATGACAGATAGGAGGCTGTAAAGCAGAACCTAAGTATCGTACAGTCGCCATCTGCAAAAATATCTGAACACGCATCTATCTTTATGGCAATAAAGGCGTGTTCACGTAGTTTTGAACGCTCCGGACGCTACGATATATCTGATGGCGACTGTACAACTGTGTAGCAACAAAACATGTTCAAGGCCAGAAATTAGAGCTTCCTCCCTAAATCAAATCAACACGATTTTTATATTTGACAGGTTTTATCGTTTCGCACAAAAAATCAGAGTATTGGTTATCATTAAAGACGAAATAAGAAGTCGAATATGGCAATAAAGTGTACCCACATAACCTGCGACCATATATAACATGGACGTCTAACGCCAGCTCAAAAATGCCTCCAAAACCAATTGTTCAATTATGCCAAGATGGGCAGGACATAGAGCTTTTCTTAACACCGCGCATATTTCGGCGCAGCATCTTTGACAAATGTTTATAGAATATAGCCAATCAAAATTTAGATGGACCGAATCACAACTATTTTTAATGGCGGTTTAAGTTTTTATAGGTTGATATTGAAATTCATTACCGTGATTCATTGAAGAGGGGGTGACACTTGTCAACTAAAATTCAGGACCACTTTTGAAAGACAGTTTAGTATGGCGTGCGGCTTCCATGTTTTATTTGTTCGTAGCATACCTATAACATATTCATTACTAAATACTTCGTTATGTAGAGCGGTCAAAGCTCTATAGGCTGACTCAAGCCCGAACACGAACGATATCTTGACATAAATAAAGTAACATATAGGTACATAATATACAGGGCGTCCCAACGTTATGGGACATGAAGGGGAAGTACCTTAAATATCGTAGATAGTGTATTTTGCTGAAATAAGACATTATTTTATTTTAAAAATTAAATAATACTGCATTAAAAAAAATCCAAAAAAGATTGCTTTTTCTAGGCATCGTACCTACTTTAAAACAAAAACATGGTTCCTAATTTTATGATGTCATTCGAAAGAATGGATAAAAAATAACAAATTTTCTTAAGAAACATAGTATCTCAAACTAAAAGAATAACCAAAAAAGTTTAGTTCAAAATTCGCAAAAAAATTGTAGTTGGTTCGATTTCCGGGTGAAGCAAGTATTTTTTTGAAAAACATTGAATGCAGAATTACTAAATTTTTAAAATAACATCAAGTCTTCTTTCAGCAAAATACACTATCTACGATATTTAAGGTACTTCCCCTTCATGTCCCATAACTTTGGGACGCCCTGTATACAACTACTCAGCCCGCCTATTTAGCATATAACCGGTCAGACACAGAGCAACGACCGGCTAAGTCAAATAGTTATATCAGTTATTTGACACACTAATTGTTGGAAATTCAGAGTATTTGACAGGTAATTAATTTTTGATTACTTATTTTACTAAAATAAATAAAAGAATTATGAACATATTTTTACCAAGGTGATACGTGATAGATGAATGATAAGTAAATATTCAAATACAGGTAAAAAACAACAATCAAATGAACTACCGAAGTGTAATGGGTACGGCGGTACGCAAGGGTATAATTTATTCAAACTATTTTTAACTTGAAGTCATTAATAGAACTTTAAGGACTTTTGATACAAGCTTTAATCCTCTATCGTACACCTTCTTTTCTTTACTTTAAGCCGTGTGGTGACGGCAATAAGAACCACCACCCCAACTCTTCCTTCGGGTGTCGTAAGAGTCGACTAACTAAAGGAATGAAGTGTCACTGACCGTTCTTCGGTAGAAGATTGATGATGGGCAGCAGCGTAATCATAGTGGACACACTACTGCGATCGCCAATCCGCTTGCCCAGCGAGGCATTTACCTCCTATTAACTCCTAATGGAGAGGCCTACTTAGTACGTTCAACAGTGGACTGAAATGGGCTGATGATATAATCTTTAGTAATTTCTAAATATTAAGAAGAGAAGAGAAAAAATAGGGTTAGTGATAAAAGTATTCTTACGGCCGTCGCCATGCCGCCTACCTAGTGAATCTATTGAGAAACATAGTTTGATTTGAATGTACCCCTTTTAGGATTCAGTTTACGGATCCACTGAAATTGTAATATTTTGTATTGTTTTATAGGTCAGGGTTTGTTGGCAGTAACAGTAACGATTTGCCAACGGATTTATTTAAATATTTCATTGAACCAGGCATAAAATGTATATTCAATAAGATTGCTGTAATGGAGCGGAAAAAACAATTGATATGTTTTATTTAAGAATAAGGAATTGATGAATTTAAATAAATTAAACTGTTAATGTGCAAATTAATTATTTATAGGGGGGTGTGTCGCAATCACTCCCATTGTTCCGTTGGCCTCCAAAATTAGGTAAATAACATTAAAATTCAACCTTATTCACAATATAAATAATCTATTTTTAACTAACCTTATTTTCTAATCAATAAAAAAATACAAATGAAAAGAGACATGGGTAGCCGCGAGAAGGCCGCGTGCTGCTGTAAAACACAACATGTGTTAAGACAGTCTACTTTAATTATCGTGTTTCGTTACTTGTCTTTTGTTTTAGCACCACCTACTCTATGTTTAAACTGTTTTTATTCCGCTACCTTAAGGTTGTCTGGAAGAGATCGCTTTTTAGCGATAAGACCACCCATTGTAATACCTGTACTTGTAACACTGTAAATCTGTTATTCTACTGTTATTTTGATGTGCAATAAAGAGTATTGCATTGTCTGCCTGCGACCACGGCTGTAATGTCATGCCCGAAACATCAGGATAAAATTAAACGTAAGTTTCCACGATCAAGACCCGTTTGTCGTTAAAATATGAAGATGTGCTTAAGACATTCGCTACTATAGTGACGTTTTCCTGGATCACTATTAAAACGACAGCTTTAGGCACTGGTCTCACCGCGAGCTACTAAGCTACGAACTATCGGCTATAAACACGAACAAAAGATACGCACTCTCGTGTAAATAAAAGAGACACGGCGGTGATAGCTGATAGCTGGGCGAGTATCGCCATGTCTCTTTTATTTACACGGGAGTACGTATCCTACCAGCTACCAGTGCCTAATAGCACTAGCATTTACAAAAGATTGAATTTTCTGAAAGTACATGGGGTTTCCACGGTGGGTAGCGTAACATACTAATCACATCAGTTGAATGTGCTGCTAATAAATTCTTCTAGCTAGCTATGAACTTTCGTCCCCTGAGTGACGTGATAGAATAACATCAAGAAATAGTTAATCCACCCATTTAACCATTTACTATTTTGTTTTGTCACGTATGTGATCGCTTTGTAGCAACCGTCCATAGTCTTTCCTTGTTTATTTATTTCCAATAAGTTAATAACAAAAATGTATTTCATTAAATACCGTGATAGGACACTGGTTAAGCAACGAATGGCTTTCTTTAACTGGTTTTACTAAATAGACGTTAGGCTAGGTTAGGTCTGACCCGCGGACGATATGGCCAGGAATCCGGTCGAACACGTGATTTCAGCGTATCAAAGTTTATTTATAAACAGTACAATGACTTGAAATTTAGCCACTTTCCTCCATGACCGAAAGTAGTGAGCTATCAGCGATAGAATCGAACAAAATACAGTCGCTCTGGTGGAAATGAAAGAGACGCGTTTAGTTTAAATGATCGCCGAGCGCTGAAATAATCGCTCGCTATCACGTTTTATTTCCTTTTCGCTCATCGCTTACTCGCTTTTAGTGGGACGAGTGAATTAATATATTCATGATTTTAATAAATACGAAACTATCTCTATGTTACGCTTCCGTCCAAATTACTAGAACAATTTTCTTAAAAACATATTTATTAATTCTGCGCCTGTAATCCGTATGTCTATGTTACGATTTCACTTCTAAATTATTAAAACGGTTTTCTTAAAAATTTAGTTATTTCCCGGAATAGCAATTCTGCGCCTGTAGTAGGTACTGAGGTCCGAGGGACGATAGGCATCGATTGTAGTTCGCAGTAATCCTTCCGACCCTGCTTACGAATCACGAAGCTGGAAGTCATGCGTTAGAGTTTATTTTAGATACCTAGATTACGTTTTATTTGACATGGACAATGAAATACCTACAGTATGATAATTAGCAGTTAGTAGTTGCCATACTTAGTTAGTTATTTTCTGCATAGAGCACAGGTGTGATTACAGGAATTGTGGTATTGTTTTGTAATTTTTCATTGAGGCAATTAATATTTTCTTACTTTTATTCCTAAGTATCATGATTATCATGAACATGAGACGACTATATTTCATTGACGCAATCAGATGTATCATAGCGTACGGAGCGCTCAAAAATATCTAAACACGCTTCTATCGTTATGACAATAAAGGCGTGTTCAGATATTTTTTAACACTCTTGACGCTACGATATATCTGATCGTGACTGTAATAAAAAGTTCAGAGACAGGATATGGCGTCCTTTATCAATCTGAGCAATAAGCGTTTTTCCAACGTCAAGATACTGTCCACAATAAATTATTTGCGGCGCGAGTAAGGTGCGACCGCGTTTACTTCGCTCACGTGTTGCAACCAAGTAAAGGCCGGTACTTATATATTATTAGCAAAGTGTTAGTAATCGTAGTACATTTAAGGGCATAAAAATGTACACAAATTTAGACCTTACGCTCCAGACATAAGTAAAGATCTGTATATATATTTATGCGTTCGACTGTTTTTGCAAACCTAACCTTATCTTCGAGCCTACCTTTGGGACTGAACATTTTTCAAAAAGTTTGTACATTTGGAACACGTCTTTGAAATTAAAAATTGGTAGGTTGATAGAGTCAATGATGTTGAGCAAGATCTAACACATTTGGGTCAAAATTCTTTTCGTTGTCTTGTTTCATACCACTCTGTCACGTTTTTAGTTGCTGTCTCGACTCAGTATATAAAAAAACCGGTGCACTTGTATTTTTATTTCACACTAGATTTTAATCCATACATCAAAAATTTAAAACAAAACATCATCTCATACAAAAATCACCACTGTGTCACGTTTTTAGGGACACAAAATAAGACAACGAAAAGAATTTTGACCCATTTCCCAAAATGTCCCAAAATGAAATCCTTTATAAAATGTATAAAAATCTTGTAGCATAACGGAAAAATCCATACAAATTTAAATTTATATATGTATAGAATCAGGGACTTCTACCAGCCTACCAATTTTTTTCAAAATCGAAAACTTGATTATGTACCTACAAAAATTTTGAGATTTTTGAGAATTGCTCGTGAAGTAAAAATGTTCAAGTTGTACCATAGTCCATAATTCATTATCGATTTGCCTGAGCCTAAAATACCCACGAGGCCCACAGATTGGAGCAGTCAAGGCCGATGGCAGATAACGGTCCACACTATTACGGACACTAACGATTTACTCGATAGCGTTCAAAGCTTTTAATATTAATGAGAAAAAGTTAGGCGTTCACAAAAAAATTGTGCCGCTATTTTATTAATTGGGTGGATTAACTTTTTTCAGCCTCCGTAGCCTAGTTGGTAGTGACCTTGCCTACGAAGCTGGAAGTTCCGGGTTCTAATCCCGGCGAGCGCATTATTTGTGTATTTATTTGTCACTGTTGTTGTTCCTTGGTCATGGCTGTCTATGTATTAAAGTATCTATCTACTATCTATTATATATATCGTCGCCTGGTACCCACATCACAAGCCTTAATTGAGCTTACCGTGGGACTAGGTCGATTTGTGTAAGATGTTAAGGTATGTTTTTTCTATCTTTTATTGCCATGGTTATATTGGTTATGGTCTCCTCAATCACACTGTTTTATGCAAAATTATGCTACCTACTTACTTATGTCAAAGATGCCATGATTGTCATGGCTTAAATGATTTATTTATTTATTTATTTAATCTTTATTGCACAAAAGAAAAAACTTATATTACAAAAGGCGAACTTAATGCCATACGGCATTCTACTAGTCAACCTTGAGGCAAAGCAAAAAGATTATAGGCGGTGCATTAACAAAAACATACTAACATTGTTTCTAAATGGTCAACCTACTTACTTCAAATTATAACTTTGCATCGGTCTTCCAATCACCCTGTATTATTATGTCCATAGGTAACCCTTTCTTTTACATAACCTACTGCCTACACTACCTACAGTAGCTACATAGTAGGTAAACTAAATACCAACCTACTTATATATTTACTGACGTCTAACGCCAGCTCAAAAATGCCCCCAAAAATAAATTGTTCAATTGTGCCAAGATGGGCAGGACAAGTGCTTTTCTTAACGCCACGCATATTTCGGCCCAACATCTTTGGCAAAATGTTTGTAGAACTTCAGTTGTGATTGATCCATCAAAACTTTGATGGATCAATCGTAACTATTTTGAAATGGTGCTTTAAGATTTTACAGGTTGATATTGAAATTCATTACCGTGATGCATTGAAGAGGAGGTGACACTTGTCAACTAAAATTCAGGACCATTTTTGAGAGGCAATTTAGTATGGCGTGCGGCTTCCATGTTTTATTTATTCGTAGTGTATTTGTGTCAAAATTATTTTCGTTGTCTTATTTTGTGTCCGTAAAAAACGTGACGGAGTTGTGATTTTTGTATGAGATGATGTTTTGTTTTCAATTTCTCATGTATGGATTAAAATCTAGAGTGAAAAAGAAATACAACTGCACCGAATTTTTTTTGATATACTGAGTTGAAACAACAATTAAAAGCGTGACAGAGCGGTATGAAACAAGACAACGAAAATAATTTTGACCCATTCATCTGCAACTATGCTGCAAAACACATTCGTTGTGTGTGGTTTCCAGCTAAAACGACCGGACGATATCGTAAAAGCTTGTGTACGGATACAAAACACGATGTTATCAAAGCGACATTGTCTTTTATTATCATTTTATCGAACGTCGCGTGACGCGTGGTCGACCATCATACAATGGCCTGCATTTAACCCATGGATTTCGTGTGGGTGAAGAGTTCAAAAGGGAACGGGTGTAGGGGAGAGTGTGTAGGATTCGTACACTTTTTACTCTATGCCTCGTAGAAAAAAAAGTACTAGCAATTTTTAAATGAAATCAATGCTGCTTGGTGGCTATATTATCTGGCTTAACAATAGAAAAGTGCTCGACAGCTGATTGTCTAGTAAGTGTTAACCTGCGACCATATATGACATGGACGTCTAACGCCAGCTCAAAAATGCCCCCAAAATCAATTGTTCAATTGTGCCAAGACAGTCGACAGGCAGGACATAGCGCTTTTCTTAACACCGCGCATATTTCGGCGCAACATCTTTGACAAATGGTTATAGAACATAGCCAATCAAAAGTTTGATGGACTAATCACAACTATTTTTAAATTGCGGTTTAAGTTTTTATAGGTTGACATTGAAAATCATTGCCGTGATGCATTAAAGAAGGGGTGACATTTGTCAACTAAAATTCAGGACCGTTTTTGAAAGGCAATTTACTATGGCGTGCGGCTTCCATGTTTTATTTGTTCGTAGGTGTTAACGTAAGTAAGATAACAGTCGGTCAAATTATATTTCTCGAACTATATATTAAAACAGCTACGGAACCCTACCACGTTCGCAAAGCTCATGGCCGTTTTCCATTTTGTCTGAGTGTAGCCCCAGTAACCTGAATATAGAGTGTTTAAAGACAAACATCAATGTTGACTTGGTACTTGGTAGCGGCCGACATGCCCCCGATATTTATTTTTCGACTGATGTGTCACCATCTTTAGAATAGTGTTAGAAAAGTAAATGTCTAGTCATGTAGTCTTGTTAATAATGGGTTCGTAGCTACAGCTCAAATGTACCGTAAAAATAAATTAGGTAGGTACTAGCTGTTCATTAATCAGTTATTATTTATCTTAAAGTGCATTTAGACTAAACGAGCATTTGCTCATTATATCCCCCACTCTACGCAATCAACGAATTTCGACGAATCACGTTTTGTGTAACGAACGAATTTCGTAGAGTGCGGGATAGAATGAGCGATGCTCGTTTGGTGTAAATGCACCTTTAATCAGTTTCAGATTTGAGAAGCATAAATTTAATTGTATTTTATATTTGGCATTTATCTACTCCTACACTACATCACATCTACATTACAAATTAGTTATAAACAAACAGTCCTAAAACTCCAACTCCATTCACTACACGTATGCAAACTACAACGCATGTAAGAAAAAAATAGTTACTAGGTCTTTTTCTGATGTCTTGGCCGAAGGGGATCATGGCGTGGACGGAGTACTCAGAAGTGCTGTCTGGAGGGGAAAGGAAAAAGGTAAACTTTAGGGAAGGATTACAGGGTGCTTAGCCAAGTTGCCAATCGCTAGCGCTTCATCGTCAATCGCAGCTAACTGTCTTTGTCGCACTAATATGAAAGAGTGATAGAGAGGGAAAACTACGTTACGCTACTAAGCGCTAGCGATTGGCATCTTGGCTAAGCACCCAGGAAAGAATTTAACCAATGTCTCTCAACAGTGTGTCTGCGATACGTGCACAACTGCACACTGTGCACTGCTAGATCCGGGCACAATTCGGCTGAGACAATTTAAAGATGGTACGCAAACACACTAAATAAACTAGGAGCTAGGTATTCCTACTTTACTTTTTAATAAATTCAACAATTTCACAAACAAATGAATTGGAGATCTGAGGAGCCTTTGGACCAGTATTGGTAGTGTGGTGCAGTGATAATATTTGTATAATACTTATGGCCTGTTTCACAATTTACGAATAAACTAATCCGTCAAATAAAATTAACAGGGATGGCGGATCAGGTACTTAGTAACTTTACAAAATTGATACCAAGCACTTCTTTTCCCCATGTTTTTTCCGCAACAGAAGTCCATCCTATCCTTTCAAACTTACAGGCCTAGTGCATTATTTTTGGATCCGTAGATGATTGCAGTCTATCTATAATAAGTGGTTCCGAAATTGCAGCTGCAGCAGTCCTATTATCCTTCCAAACTCACCGGGTCATGGAAAGCGTTAGAGAGAAGCAACCTTTGCGCTCGTAGATGATTGCAGTCATCTAGGATACTAGGATCTCTGAAATAAAGAATCTACTAGAATCTTCTAGAAGGAGTGTACGTACTGATCATCCTCGCGAATCCAAAGTCGCAGAGTTTGACGACGCCGTCCCCGGTCAGCAGGATATTCTCCGGCTTCACGTCCCGGTGGATGCAGTTGTGCCGGTGGCAGTACGCCACGCTGCAGCGTCAGAGCTCTGGCCAATGTAGCGTCTTCGAGAACTCTGGCCAATACAGCGTCTTCCAGGACTCTAGCCAATCCAGTGTCAGATCTCAGAGGCGGCATTTGCCAGAACTCTAGCCAATACAACGGCTGCCAGATCTGCTCAGACCAGTCTGCGAGTAACCAGGTCGTACAGACAGGAGGAATTTCGAACAAGTGTGGCTGCTTAATATGTGGAAACTAGTAGCTCACAGCAGCTAGGCTCTATTCTGCCGTCCTAAGTAAAAAAGATGCATCTCTTATAGTAGTTATGTGGGAAATGCGTCCTTTTTAGTAAGCACGGCAGTATTGTCCGCGTCGTAGCAGAGATAAGTCTAATCCTAAGTTTACCTAATCTTTCTAACTTGCCCAGTCAAAAAGTTTGATAGTACATTCGTTAGGCCTGTGAATGGTGGAATTCCATCAGTCATAAGGGTATACGAAGATCTTTGAAATAATAATTCTCCTAGAATATTCTAGAAAGGGTATACGTACTGATCATCCTCGCGAAGCCGAAGTCGCAGAGCTTGACAACGCCGTCCCCGGTCAGCAGGATATTCTCCGGCTTCACGTCCCGGTGGATGCAGTTGTGCCGGTGGCAGTACGCTACGCCTTGCAGCGTTTGCCAGATTATCTGCTTCGAGAGAAGCTCAGGGCAGCCCTGGGGACAAGATTGTTGTTCAAACTTCGTTTCAATAACTCAAGATGACTATGTATTTGACAAGTTTCCATAGATTTAGATTTAGTTAGATTTATTTCATGATTATAATTATAAATATTATAATATGTCATATACTAAAGAAAAAACGACCAAGATCACCAACGTCCGAGGTGGGGATCTTGGTCGCTTTTTCTTTGGAATATGACATCCAATCTTCATCCAATATTTATAATTTATATGGTATTAAGTGGTGTGACTACTGGGGAAAAATAAAAAGCACAAATCAAAATATTTAGTTAATAATTTTCAGCCTATGTTAGTCCACTGCTGGACGTAGGCCTCTCCTATTAACTATGCGTATAGACGCATTAGGAGGTAAATGCCCATAATCGCCACGCTGGGCAATCGGATTGACGATCGCAGTAATGTGTCCACTATGATGACGCTGCTGCCCATCATCAATCTTGTAGAATGGTCAGTGACACTTCAATCCCTTAGTCGACTCTTACGACACCCGCAGGAGGAGTATGGGTGGTGACAAATGTATTCTTACTGTCATGTCATCATCACCACACGGCAACAAAAACATGGACTAAACTAAACATAAGATTGGGAGTGATGCTTATTTTAGGACTGTTAGATGTCGAAATTGTGGACCATATCTGGCTTCCCTACTGACTGGCGTCTTTGCCAAGAAAAATAGAATTTCCATAAACAGTAAATTTCAATTACTAATTATTTATTGTAGGTATCAATAAACCTCCTAAATTATTTATCCAATAGACAAGAACACAGTTAAAGTATTAGAGGAAGTAGCTTGCGCAACGGACTGAAGGTCAATACAAGTGTTGCCACATCGGACGTGCTTCCTCCAGTCGATGGCAACAATGCGATGAATGGCTGGCCGTGGGCAAGGTGTCTGTTGTGTAGGTTTGGAGTGGGAGAGTGGAGCGGTTTTTTAGTACTTAGCTATTCGTCGCAAAGGCATCGTGCCGGCAGGGCAATAAAAACGAGCTGTCAGAGAGATGCGGCTAAAGTCGATATTTCTTATCGATGAACCGCGCTTGTTCTATGAAACAGTACTATGCATATGCATGGTAGGTATAAGTAGAATTAATTCCTATATTTATAAATATTTATTTATTAAGTAGTATGTAGTATATTTAAGTCGTTAGGTTTGAGGTTTGAGTTATTTTAGAATTAGAATAGGTTATTATAGAATTACCTAAACGGTTAATCATAATAGCGGTTAT
>JALPQI010012448.1:0-28851 GCA_025490895.1 Thaumatotibia leucotreta | reverse complement strand
AATGCGATCAGCTAAAGCTAGAACTACGCGAGGAAAGGAAAACTGTATCAAATATCATTCAGGCAGCCAAAAAGAATTACTACCAAAAATCGTTTAAGCACTGCAAGGAAAAACCTCACAAAATGTGGAGGCTGATTAACAGTCTAGCTAATAACAAGACAATACGTAATGTTATTCCAGCTAAACTAGAAATAAATTCTAGAACCATTACGGACACAAGAGAAATCTGTGAAGAATTTAATACCTACTTTTCTACGATTGGATCATCATTGGCGAGCCGTATTCCTATAACTATAACAAACACAAAACATTGTGACGACCATGATAAATTATCTCATCTAACACCTGTCACTGAAAATGAAATTCTCTCAATAATTAATAACCTCAAAACAAACATCAGCGCTGGGTTAGATGGACTAACAGTGAAAACCATAAAATGTGTTACTGCAGTAATTCTAAAGGAACTTACACAATGCCTAAATAAATGTCTGGTAAATGGTGTTTTCCCAAGCAGTTTAAAAATGACTAAGGTGACCCCAATACACAAATCTGGAAGCAAAGCCACACCAGGGAATTACCGACCAATTTCAGTTCTTCCGATAATATCAAAAATTTTTGAGAAAGTTCTCTATTCGCGCCTCGATAAATTTTTAGTATCTAAAAATTTCATTTCGCAGAAGCAGCATGGGTTCCGACCTAAATCTAGTACTCTTTCGGCGACTATAGACCTTGTTACTCAAATAAAAATAAAGATTGACCAAAAACAATTAGTGCTAGGTGTATTTATAGATCTGCGTAAAGCGTTCGACACCGTTAGCCACAAAATCCTGTTAGAGAAACTGCACAATATAGGTATAGTTGACAAGGCGCATGACATTTTCAAAAGCTACTTAGAAAACCGCCAACAGGCGGTTAAAATCGATTGCCATCAAAGCAGTCCTATACCGATTACGTGTGGTGTACCTCAAGGATCGATCCTGGGACCACTTTTGTTCCTCGTGTACATTAACAGCATACAAAATATAGGACTAAAAGGGGACCTAACCTTGTATGCTGATGATACCAGTCTTTTTTATTATGCAAAATCAATACAAGATATAATGATCGATGTCCAGTCCGACTTAGACATATTAAATAAATGGTTTAGTTCTAATCTTCTTACTATAAACATCGATAAAACAAATTATGTTATATTCTCTGCCAAAAACAAAAAAATACCAGATTTTTCTCAACCCACAATAAACGGACAAGTTATTAATAGAAAAGAACATGAAAAGTATCTCGGATTAATTCTTGACAGCAAATTAACATGGAAACCACACTTAGAAACGGTAAAATCAAAACTAACGTCCCTCACCGGAGCGTTGAAAGGTACTGCGCATTGTTTTCCTCCAAAAGTAAAATTTTTAATTTATAATTCTCTAGTGAAGCCTCAAATTGATTACTTAATTGAACTTTGGGGAACGGCCGCCAAAACAAATCTAAGCAAACTCCAAATAGCACAGAACAAAATAATTAAAGTTCTATTTAACTATAACTTTTTAACAGCAAGCGATAAAATCTACAAAGACACAAAAATAATGACCGTCACTCAAACTTATATATATCAGACTTGCTTGCTTATTCGCAAAATTCTGAATAAAAATATACGTACACAAGTAGGCTTTGTAAAAAAACAACAATTCCAAAAGATTCAATTGCGTAATGCAGACAATCTCGTACTACGTACCCCAAGAACTAACTACGGAAATAAAAGCTTAGTTTTTGAGGGTGCAAAACTTTACAATAAACTTCCAAAGGACATAAAAGAATGTAAATCTATAATAAGTTTTAAAAAAAGTCTCAAATTTCACATAAAAAGGTCCATCTGATTCCGGATTAACAAATATTTTGGGAAACACTCATACACACACAAATTATTGACACTACGAAAAAATGACATACAAGTACATACACAAGTAAATTTCATAGCTAACAAATATATATTATAATTAAAGAATAATTTATAATTTTGAATGAGAACATTTAGCTTTATATAACATCAAGTTATTTTATACATGTACCAAAAATTAAACTACTCGTAATGTTTAACTATACGTATACTCAAAGTGTAAGGAAAGTCAAATGCCGCATCCAGTTGTTGCGCGGAGTGCACCCGTACATCATGCCTCGATGTATCGATTCTGCGCGCATACGGCATGCATTCCGTGCAACTATTGGTTTGTTTTTGCGGGCTGCATATTCTTGCCTACCTACATCTATCTTTTATTATATCATTGTTAACGCTGTGCGTTTAACCTTAAATTTAAATGTAATTTGTAATATTCTTATGTAAGTGAATGCAATGTATTCTTATAAGAATAAAGTTTCTTTAACCATAATTTTATGAAAATGATTAATTATTCGATCAATTTTGGAGTTATGTCAATATTATTGCGAACAATGACGCTCATTTGTCCGATCTCTGGTGATTCAATTACATGCATTATTAGAATTAATAAACGTGCTGTCAGAATCACAATAGAATGCCGTATAACATCTAGTGAAACTATTATTATAAAAATATATTTTATTACCAGTGCCACCATATACAAGCGAGATAGTAAAGTTCTACATTTAACATTTAGAACTCGCCTCAGTGATCTTAATTACTTACTTACGTATTTATACGAACATTCTATACGTAAAGGTGGAACGCATTCCATAGAAAAAAATACAACATAATGTATACTTTCGAAATTCGAATAGTCATTTCCGTTTAATATAATTAATAAAAAAACCTTGTTTAATAGAGCATTCCATGAAAACATCTAGCTACTTTATGTCGCTTACGTGTCACTTACATACATGGTACACTTACATGGTAGCTACCCTAATAAAATGTGCTAGGCGCTAGGAAACACTGTAAATGTTAACGCCTAGATATGGTATTATTGTGTGTAATTCAGCTTATTAATTTAATTTCTCAAAAGTATTGAAAAGACAGTGTCGCTTACGACATGTTTTTCATGGAATGCCCCTAATTCAGAAATCAAGCAAACAGGTTTTTTTTCTTAACAATGAAACGTCATAATACCTTTTATTAGGCGATTACCGATTATTAGGCGATACCTTTTATTAGACAAGGTTTTTTCTATTGATTTAGTACAAATTACTATTCGAAAGTAGTTTAGTATTAGTATGCAATGAATGACTTAATGTGCCATAATGTTTCTTTTGCATGGAAAGCGTTCCTGAAAATATAAACAAAAATAATGAAGTGCATAACTTTAATTGTAGCACAGTAAATGAATTCAGTAACGAGTGGTAATTACGTAGCACGCATGCGTGAACATGAATAGCAACATCAGTGCAATCATATCGATCATTGGGGCGCGCGTGCAACACTTCAAGCGCTTGTGCAAGCGCCATTGTTAACTAAGTGTGGTTCCGATCGCTTTTAGAATGCAACGATGACGAGTGCTGTAGCCGTACCATGAGATGGAAAGTAGAGGACACGTTAGGTTTGACTCACAGATGCAGGGCCGGATTTAGGGGGTGGGCAACCGGGGCTACAGCCCCGGGGCCTCCACATAAGAAGGGCCCCCACAATAGAGATTTCGAAAAAAAAATCAAATTCCAACTTGTAAACACTAGTTTTTTTTTTGAGTATTGAAAGTGATCTACTCCGCGAACTAGATTTCAGCGAAATCATCAATGATTTTTCGGCGAAAAAAGCTCGGAGGATTCCGTTCGTTAACGCTAAAATATAATTTCAGATAATTCTCGTTTCGTTTTATATGTGTATTAAATAATGTATACTTGTTTCTACAAAAAAATATTTCTTAAAAAACTTGACTGAAAAAAATTGTCTACTTTATTTGGAAAATAATTGGGGGCCAGGGGGCCTCCACTCCTTTGTTGCCCCGGAGCCTTTCAACCTCTAAATCTGGCCCTGAACAGATGTCATATATACCATAGATCAAGCAAACGTATCTACTTAGCGTGTCAAATGAACTCAGTGAAATCCACTGAGTTGTCCGTCTTTAATCGCAGCTTGCAGCTTTCGGGCGTCAAATTTTATAAGTTGAAGTGAACAAAAACATTAATAATGCCTCCTTAAGTAACAACACAAAAAAATATGAATATTCAAGGGCCTGAGACACATTTAAAATCATAGGCAAGTAACAACTTCAGTACAAAATCTGACACGCTCGGCCGCCATACAAATGAATGAACTTGTTTCTTCTATCCAAATCTAATTCTGTGGTTTGACTAGATACGTAATGCATTCTATCCCGCTCGCACTGACATATTGGAGAGAGCGCGATGGCCTGCTTTATGCCACGGCCTCGACATTGGTCTAAGGCGACCGACTTAGCGGAAAACCATACGTGCGAGAGGGAGTACCCATATCGGCATTAGTCTAAGGCGACCAGCGGCGAGCGAGTGGGACCGGGAAGCCGATATGGGTGCGAGAGAGAGCACCATACGTTTTCCGCTAAGCCGGATGTCGTGGCCGCGGCGTAAGGCTTGAGTTGACGCTGGAGCGGGGCGTCCGGCGAGCTGTCTCTGTTAAACAAATGCAAACGTATGTAGGCCTGAGTTCACGTACACGCCGTTCAAATCCTTTAGACGCTCAGTGCCGCCGCACGCTCCGCCGGTCGCGCCGCTAGACGCTCGCCACTCAGGCCTTATGCCGCGGCCACGACATTGGTCTAAGGCGACCGATTTAGCGGAAAACCATACGGGCGAGAGGGAGTACCCATATCGGCGTCCCGCTCCAACTCGTGGATTCGCTCTCCGCTGGTCGCCTTAGACCAATGTCGTGGCCGGGCCTTTACGTATCAAGAAAATCTAACGTTACCGATACTTGCAAAATCAAGGTACAGTCAGGGGCATAAATATATATACAATTTTAGACCTTATGCTCCAGACATAAGTAAAAAAGTGTATACATATTTTTACCCTTGACTGTACCGCTTATGTTTGTTTCCGTACCAAGGTTGGCAAGGTTTGCGTTAGCGTTTAGCCGATACGTAAAGGCTTGGCCACGACATTGGTCTAAGGCAACCGGCGGAGCGGAAAACCATAAGTGCGAGAGGGACTTTCGATATCTCGCTCCAGCTTATGGATTCGCTCGCCGCCGGTCGACTTAGACCAACGTCGTGGCTATAGTTGGAAATTTCTAAGAATTAACTTTTGACAGTTATAGATTGAACCTTATTAATATGATATCCGATAGCCTTAACGTCATATATATAAGGCTCATTTCTAAAGTGTCAAAAGTTAATTCTTAGAAATTTCCAACTATAGGCCATAAGTCTAAGGGCCTACGCTAGCTTACGCGGACGCCCGCCGCGGGCGCCGCGAGCGGACACCCGCCGCGCGGATTACGTCCGTCACACGCGCCAAGCCAGTTAGCGGTGTCTATATAATTTCTTTGAGGCGGGCGTCCGTTGCGGGTAATCCGCGTAACCCAGCGTAGGCCCTAAGGCTCGAGTTGACGCTGGAGCGGGGCGTCCGGCAAGCTGTCCATGTTAAACAAATGCAAACGTATGTAGGCCTGAGTACACGCCGTTCAAATCCAATAGACGCTCGACGTGCCGCCGCACGCTACGTCGGACGCGCCGTTAGACGCTCGCCACTAAGACTCTAATGTCCGAGCCACGTCATTGGTGTAAGGCGATCGGCTTAACGGAAAACCATACGTGCGAGAGGGTGTACCCATATCGGCATCCCGCTTCAACTTATGGATCCGCTCGCCGCTGGTCGCCTTAGACCAATGTCGTGGCCGGGCCTTTAGGCGACCGGCTTAGCGGAAAAAGATACGTGCGAGAGGGAGTTCCCATATCGGCATCTCGCTCCAACTTGTGGATTTGCTCGCGGCTGGTCGCCTTAGACCAATATCGTGGCTGGGCCTTCAGACTCTGAGTGGCGAGCGTCTAGCGGCGCGTCACTACCAATTTCAGACTAAAACCCATCCATAAAAATCAATCAAATTGCCAATTAAACCAACTGAGCTAAGTTTAGGTAAGCAACTGCAAAATATTTTCATCAAGACTAACCATAAGAAAATAAAACCGGCCAAGTGCGAGTGCGAATCTGACTGGCGCACAAATTGTTTCGTAACGTCTATGGCGAATCTATAACGGTTCCGTTTTTGCCGTTTTGGCCACGGAACCCTAAAAATGTCTGTCGAATGTCATATCAATGCATATTGCATTGATACAAGACCAGGCGAGTGTACGATTATTTAAATGATATAGTGTGTCTGTAATAGGTATAGTATGACGCGAATGTTTGTGAATTGTGAAACGTACAATAGAATTCATAAGTATGTATACAATTATGAACCTTATTACAATGTTTTAAGTAAAAAATATGTATAAATGTCAGAATTTAGTGTGGTTTACACTATGGATTTTCATTTAAACTTGTCCATTTTGTCAACCAATAATATAGTATAAAAGTATGACTTTAGACATAACTTGATGAAAATATTTTACACTGAATTTACACATATGGCAGACATCGGATTCCGTGGGGCGAAACTTCTTGACAGTTAGGGACTTCCTATATCGATAAACTCGTTTATCGATACTAGTTCTATAGACTAGTAACCGCCCCCAACATTGTGTGTGTTTTTTGTAACTATTGATCACTTTATAAAATTTTGTTATGCTCCTATAACCTTCACAGAAATTGAAAAGTCTTCTAGCCACCTGAAATGGATTTTTCAGCAAAGACGGAAACGCTTAACGCCCGAAAATATGGAAAAAATTCTGGTGGTTTACTTTAACAATAATAGATCGGACAGTCAGGCAAAAAAAAATTGTGACGAATAAATTTTTAAAAACGTTTAAAAAAATAAGACGAAAATATAGCTGCTATTTTATTATATAGGTAATACTCTTTTAATAAAAAAAAAATTTATAAGCAAACCTTTGTGTGATCACTAGTATTTAGAACAAGTATCGATAAATGAGTATATCGATATAAGAAGTCCCTAGCTGTCAAAATGTTTCGCCCCACGGAATCCGATGTCTGCATATGAGTAAGCAGAATGCAATAAACATGCAATAACATTTTTGCATACAACCAAAGAAAAAACTTCAAGGCTATCCTTCTTGCATGACAAATATAATTATGTACATCATTTTTAAGTGGTTCAATATTGTGTAATTAATCTCTCCTATAAAATTTACACTACAACTTCAAAATATGTTGCATAAATGGCCATTTCAAAGTATTTTCTTTGGTCCAAGAAACAAAAAGCAGTGAAATAATACAAAAGTGACACTTGCGAATATATCCCGCCAGAAGTTTATAGTGCGCCTCCACTGTGCCCTTTCCTTCTTAAGATCTGGAGACTGTTCAAAAAATACATGTACTGTACAATACCACCAATTACAAATAAATAGATTTAATGTGCTGGTGTGAAGATAATATAGTTAATGGGCTAATTTTATTCATATTAAAATATTTCACAATTATCATTTAAAAGGGACAAAGTGTTTTTATAAGCAGTCACACTGTGGAGTACCTACTAAAAGTCCCACCTTGGTCTGTTTTCTTTGTAATGTCACTTTACAATTTATAACTTTAATTATGAATTGTGAAAAGATTGTCTGACTGGTAAATATTATTTTTGTGGACATTACTAATAAAACTAATAAGTAATAATCAGTTAGTAATAAAAATGAATTGCACTTAAAGTGTTTTCTTTGGTAATGTAATTTGTATAAATATTTTAAAATTGTAGAGTGTTGAATAAGGCAGGATAAATTAGTATATACATACATACTACCAACCATCCAGTTGGCTCCTAAAAATGTTATATCTGATCCTTATTTATACCTAAGACATATACAGTCAAGTGCAAAAATAAGTATCGAAAGAATCCGCTCATAAATATGTTACAACATTCTTATTACACAGAATTAGAGTGCACTGGGACATATTTTTGAACGTTTTTGTATACACCTTATTTTGTCTTTGACTGTACATTGTGAAATGTATGCATATTATAAAATATAACTGTACACACTGAAACCATGTCCCTTATCATCCCTTACATATTTTAACATCAAATAAAACAGAGCATCCTATAAATGAAAGTGAAATAAAATGTAATTTTTATTAAGAGTATAAGTCTAGAGTAGGCAAAATCAAGGATAATTTTATATAGCTACTTGTGCAATGCATTGCACCAAACTGGCTTTATTGCACAAGAGAATGCATAAAATGCTACACAAATACTTACAAATAATGGATGTACGAAATAATGAAATAGATTCATATGAACTCATTAATATTAATATTTGTAGCTTCCAACATATGTCTAGAGACAACTTTTTTAAATACCTTGATCCTGGGCATTGTGACTGTAGGTGGCTCTGCCACCGACACATAAATACAAGCAGATTTGTTTTTCAGAAGTTGGCCCGTGTAAGGCATATATTCTTCAGTGACAAAGTCATAGCGGAGCCCGTCGATCACCATGAGAACCACTGTGTTTTCACCTGAGTTATACACTTCTTGCCCGTCAATACTAAAATGTAAAAATATGTTAAAAAATATTCAAAAAATGTTCAATAAAATAATTGATATTTCATAATTTTAGGTGAACATATTATTAATGGATTTTTATTTCGTGTAGGACAAAAGTATGTAAGTGGAAAATAAGCAATGCTGACTACAAAGTACTTAGAGCAATATAATCAATCTAGTTTGGAATATTCAATTATTGATGGATTTAAATATGAGTACCAAACAAATATTGTATTACCTGACTCCATTTATAAAATTCGGCAAGTTGTTCATATGCGCCAATTTTCCCGAATGATACTTCAACGGGAAGAAACCGAACATAAACAACATAAGGGCCCCCAGGGCCATCACTAGCAGGCACAGGCCGGTCCATCGGTGTTGTACCCACGACAGCATGACGACCGATCTGACCGCGACTACCGGTCTCGAGTACAGCTCTAGCTACTTCCCGAAACTGTATCAAACATGAGTAGACCTTCCGTAACTCAATCAAGCATTTACTGTACACTTTCAATACAGCTGCTCATTGAGTCGTGCCGAACCGAATAAACGATTTGTGTAATCTGTTTATAACCTAACTACATCAGGGCAGGTAGTGTTACGACCTTTTGATGGTGTGTCTATCAGAATCGATATCAACTTTACTTTGCGATATGATTGTTCGGCTATATTATTGGCGATACGATGGTTTTAAAAGGGAATTATTTGGTATCAATTGATAAACATTTTTCAGTTGACAAACATCTTATCTGACACTTCTACTTCTGACAGTGATGTGACATGACACTGACAGTGACGTTGTGTTTGCGTTTAGTTCTTATTATTTTTTGTGGCGTCTACAGTTTAATTTTAAACGTAATAAATATATTATAAGGGCCTCGTAAAAGAGTATGATTTTTCAGCGTTGAAACTTTAGGTTCGTGGGGCCCCGGTGAATGCAAATTGTTTGCTGAAATCGCGAAACGCCTGGTTGACGTAACTAAAGATCGAAGCACGGCAACGGCAATACAGCGAGGAAATCATGAGGAAATGCAGCCAGTATCCTCCGTACAACGCCACAAGCCAAGGGCCAATCTTAGGTATAGGTTTGGTTAGTTAGATTAAGTAGTTACATTTAATTTATTTACTGTTTAAACGATTTCAATTTTGACAATAAATAAAACTTCTAATTAATGAGCATATTTTGAATCTGAGGGAATTCTATAAAAGCCAGAAACATCATACAATAATAAATTTAATCATACATTCCACGTGAGTTTAATAATTAAACACTAGATGGCGCTATTTCTTATAACAACTAAGGTAAGGTGGGATAAAATTAAACGGTTTTTTTTAATGGGGTAAGACAAAAAGTCGTCCTTCTGGCACAGCGTCTGCTGGTAGCTTTTTCTCTTACACCATTAAAAAACAGTTTCATCTTACCCCACCTTACCTTACTTTGTGAACTACTTTTTCATCACACTTGCTGTCTAAGCGTGCCATTGCTTGCGTGCGTAGCGGGAGTAATAGAAAAGTGAAATTCCCTAGGGAGTAATAGAAATGTAAGTACGTCATTTAATAATATTATGTCTTAAAACTTATTTTTTATCGGCAAGTGTGATGAAAAAAATTGTATGCATCACGGTCGGTAAGCGGACTACTAACTCGAGTCATAAAAGCCCTCCGCCTGACGGCGTCGGGCTTCTAACACTCTCGTTAGTAATTCCGTACTTACCTCCCTTGATGCACAATGTACTATTGTACAGGGAGGCTGGCCAAACAAAAATTATAGGCGCGAAAAGTAAGCTGCCCTTAAAACATAGAATTTGTTGCCAGTTTTTTCCACTGACAAGCTGGCCCGACATTTGATTTGGTAGGGATTGCGGTGCACGAGTGACACAAGCTTTTCTGGATGTGGAGATGGAAAAAGCGACCCGTTTATGTAAAGAAGAATTGAATAGACAAGACGGTTCCTAAGCTCTTAGTCAGACACACCCTTTCTCCTCTTTGAGCTCTCTGGCTATCGTAATAATATAAATCGTAAACACTTGATGTTAAAAGGGCGAAGTAAACATCCGTGAAATCATCAAATCTTGAATACATAGTCCACAGTCTGCCCACATAAATGTTTTTGCTATTATTTTCGCACAGTTAATCATGACTCTGTTTCCTCTATTTATGCCTGTGTGATGCGATTGTTTTAACAAGCCCACCTGTGTCTCGAAAAGTCTTTAAATTTCTTTAACATCGTCACATTACGTTACGTGGGATGGTAAATAATATATCACGAATATAAGGTGACCATTATTTTGTAGCAAACATTGACGGGACAGTGAAATTAAAATTACCTATTAAAATGTAACGGTGATATAAGTACTTATCAATCTTATCATTTGTAACTTAACTTTTCGATGTGTATTTCCTCCAGGTAGGTATGACAAATAATATATAGGTACCTTACCTACCGGTTGATCTACCACATCTATTCTGACCATGAACCAATATACAGTAGAACCCGCTTAATACGATTCTGAGGGGACCGAGTAAAAAAAGCGTATTATACGGGAAATCGTATTAAACGTGAAAATAAAACTAATACTATTTCGTGTAATTTATTTATTTATTTAACAAAACAACGTCCATTTCCATTAGATAGCGATGTATAAGTCGAGCTCAATAACTTTATTTAAGGACTTTTATTGTGCCCTGATCCATCGGTTGCAGCTTGCTCGTGGCATTAGGGGGTACGAAAACAAGCTTAAAATTCTTTAGTTCAACTCCTTTGGGATGAGCTGGGCAGATATCGGTGAACAGAATTATCTGTCTGCACTTCACCTGGAAATCGTCGTCTAAAGCTTTTAACCACTCAACACAGCGATTACCGGTCAATGTCGGCGTCAATTAGTAGATCTCAGTTACAGATAGGTACCTACAGATAATAATTAATAAAATACCTATATTGATGCTCCTCGTAAACCACCTTGCTACAAAATATAAAGGGTTTCACTGGAGGCAAAGATAAAAATAGAAGTAGAACCTATCTAAGAAACCTTGTACCTAACGAAGTAATGACAGATCTGTTTTCCGATCACAACAAAGCATGGTCGCCCTTACCTACTGCTTACAAGTTCAAGGTGTATCCCATCGTGAGTCAGTCGCGTGGGCAGCTGAAAATTCTATTTAAATCTCTACTGAAACGTGGACATCGTAGTCTCGCGAGCACTGCGGCGTGCGCCTGCAACGAACTTCTCATTCCTCTAAGGTATTTCATTTTTTAAATTTTAGTCGTAAACAATCTTGTTTTTTTTTTTTCTATTTTTGGTGTTCACAGTGTTGTGACATGGTAACATCCATTTAATTTCGGGTTACGGATCTTAATCAAATGGATATGTGACGCTGTGGATTTTAATAAACTGAAATACTTACCTATCTTTCTTGTTTATATTAATTATCTTGTATTAATATTTTTTTTACATTTATTTTTGCTTTCAAGTTGAGACTTAAGAATCTTGTTACTGCATAAATGTGATAGTATTGATGATGATGCTTGTACCTATTACCTATTTGTGAATTGCTTGATGGATGGAAGAGGATGTATGACTGATTATTGTACAAAGTAATAGGGCATTTTTTAAACTTATTGAAGATACCTATTAACTTTACACATATACAATAGTATCTAGTGTAGGAATATATCTAGAGAGAAAGCTTTCATTTTGCATTATAGCTAAGCAAATATCGCAAGCTAATTGAATTATAGTGACCGAAATAACATTTGCTAGACAGTATCAAGTGGTCTCATCTCGTCAAGATATTTAGTTCAGTTGCATCACGCGCTAAAACCGTTCAAAACCAGGTGAATCATTCGTGGAATCGTTCCAGAACAATTCATTCGGTTCTACTTTTCACAGGGTTGGCAGAGTATACTAAAATGACGTATTTGAGCGTGATTGTTTTGTTTACCTCACTCTGTGTGAGATGATAAGTGTTATTCTAAAGCGCAAGCGCTCACACACGTGTTAGGCGAACTAGGGTAAGTGCTCCAGTGAATGAACACTTAAGGAATTTTTCAACTTAATATTTTTTTTGTGGCTGGGAGCAATAATGAAGTTTAAATATGAATGTTCTTACAGAGTAAACCACTATTGTAGTTTTCTAAAATCAATTTTATTTTGCATTAGTGCTGCACAGTTTTAAACTATAGCTGACTGTAGGGGATAAAATGGAAAATCACCAGTGAATGAACACAAAATTCTAGTAAATGAACAAATGAAACCAATGAATGAACTACCTTAAAAATAATGTATTAAAATGCAAAAAGTACTCTATTTTTAATTGGTAGTGCTAGTAATATTCGATAATTGAATTTCAACTTTAATGAGACATAATAACTATAAACATAATTAAACAACATCAATTACAGTTGCACATTTCTGCGTATTCTGGGAAGGTTCAATTAACTCTTCCGTTACCATTGAAGAGTAACCTTATATGTCGCTTTCGTTAAAAAGTAAACTGAGCTCATTCTGCATGTCAATTATAGCATTTAAATAGTTTTGATTAACCAAAGATTCGTTTATGTTTGTTTCTTCAGTGGCAGAATTTTGGACAATTTCGGTGATTTAAATAGCGTCGATTTTCAGATATTAAAACTGGCACTTGATAGTTCACTAGTTGCAACAGCTTTTAGAGGTTTGTCGAGAGATTCTTGGTCATATTGGAATCCTTTATATGTTTTTTTTATACCTTTCCATGTCTTAAAATCAGACAAAATACAAAATAAATGATTTCGTTCATTCACTGGTTTTCGCAATCCAATTAATGAACTAACTGTGTTTGCGGTAGTTCATTAAAATTTTAATATATCAAGTATTGTTCGAACACTGGCCCTTTGCTAGACAGCACATTTCTATTCAATTCATAGAAAACCAAATCTTATTACAACTACTAAAACATCAGGTATGGAACAAACAATAAATCACGAAATTCCAGTGAATGAACTCCCCCGTTCGGTCACTAGGTTTTAGGCCATTTTGAGTTCTAGTTATAGAACACTGGATTAAAAACCACTATTTGATACGAAATCACATTAAACTATACTTTAATAGCATGATTAAAACCTTCCGGTTTCAAAAAAACACGCACTGTACCTGGGAGATGCACGAAACGCACACAATAACACATTAAACACAACGTAAGCTTACCTCAATCCTTATAACACCTCCATATAAAAAATTAACCGGCGCAACGTGCCCACTTTAGATCATCGCCATTTGAACACTGATGCATATGAGTTGATGTGAGTGCTACCAGAACTTGTCAAATAATATTCCTACTCGAAAAAAAAATATGACGCGTAGTAGAAATGTACAGAAAACTTATTTTACGAAAAAAACTTGTATTTTGTTCGTTCACTGGATTTGTTCATTCACTGGAGAACTTACCCTACTTTGTTTTGCGAGGTCACTCTTCACTGGTTTCGTCCAAAGCTGTAGGTTTTTTACTTTTATAACATATTTCAAATAACATTTTGATTCGATTCACCAATTTAAAGGAGTGTCACGTCTCATCGATTCTTTATTTCACTTTTGCAATCTTAGCTACTATAAGCCCTTCTATTGGCTATATTGATTTAATTCGCAAGTTAACAACAAATCAACAATATGTTTATCACATTGCCAGAGACGAATTCTATGATTTTCAGTAGATGCCATCTACCTTACAAGTTACATATACACGATTAAGTTAATGTTTTATCAGTAAATTGGCTGCTCCCTTTTTAAATTGATCTCTGATTAGGAGGACACCAAATATTTAGGAAAATGACGCTTGAAATTCTTATCGGTGGAATGGCTTAACACGACACAATGACTTATTGTGCTTATTGTCAAGATATACATACATATAGGCGCCATTAATCTCGATTTAAGTATGCTCACATTTTCCACGTTTTTCGCGTGTTTATCACGACCATTTTGCTAAATGCTCAATGCCAGTAGCTATTTTCCTCATATCAAACAAAATCCTTACGCATAGGATCCAAGGGCTAGTGATTTATTATGTTAACTAACCTACTGCTGACTCCTAAATCACTAGCCCCCGGATCCTGTTCCTGGAACACACTTTAAGAAACCCTAATCCCTATGGCTTGTTAAAGCCTTGTCTGACTGGAGATTTTGCTGGACATGGGGTAATCCTATGGAGCTATAATGTTTTGTACTACCGATGAGTTTAGTTTTACGAACTATACATATTACATATGCACATGGTAATTATTGTGTTTTATTACAGCATTGTTGAGTTTCGAACGGACTGTGTTTTAAAATAGGTATCTCGTCATCGCCTAGGATATATTCAGATCTTCAAATTTAGCCAGCCAGATATTTATTCTCGTACCTAATCGTAATTTTCAATGTTTTTTGTCTTGAAGATAAATAAATAGGTCTGAATTTGCGATGCCGATCGCAAATACAAAGGAATGCTGTAATGAATAGGTACCTACTCTAATGTAAGAGGTAAAAGTGCGACAATTCTTCACATATAAATAAGCTAAAATCTCCCGCAACCTTTTGACATGACCACTCGTAGGTTGGCACAATATTTTCTACTGTCTACTTTTCAATTTTACTAACGGTTTTTTAAAATTCCAGATGTCTATGGTCCCCATGATGTTCCGTGACTGGTGGGACGACTGGGACCGCCCTTCGCGGCTCCTCGACCAGCACTTCGGCATGGGCCTGCGCCGGGACGACCTGCTGTCGTCTCTGTCTACCCTGCCCTCTTCTTCCCTCTTCAGGAACTCCTACTTCAGGCCCTGGAGGACAAACCTTACGAGACAGGAGTCTGCTTCCACTATTAACCTTACTAAGGAAAAGTTTGAGGTGAGGTGATTTTTATTTTTTCGACGCAAGCTCCCGCTGCGGGAATGCGTATTTGGATTTTAATTAACTGACAGAAATTTGAACTTTAAGCAACTTCAATGAAATGAATTGCCAGTTGAAGGGTTATCTAATATTTATAAATAGGTATGTATATTTATTGAAATTGACATTCGTTTACGTCTCCCTTGAAGACATACCAAAACGGAAGAGACTAAACGTGTAATTTTCTGATCGTCACCGCGTACCTGAAGAGTCAAGACGTGATCTGGTTGTATAGCCAAGATGCCAATCGCTAACGCTCATTCGCAAACGAAAGGCAATTATTTATCGCGCTAATAAGAAAGAGTGACGGAGAAAAAACTATGACACGCCACTGAGCGTTAGCGATTGGCAACTTGGCTATGCACCCTGATAGTTCCATACATGTCCAATAAGGGATCTGTGGCATATCTATACAGCCTTTGTAGAGTTAATAAGTATTGTATTGTAAAAGAATCAGTCTCAATTTACGATTTTTCATTTCCAGGTCATCCTTGACGTCCAACAATTCACGCCAGAGGAGATCACAGTTAAGGCGAGCAACAACTCCATCTTAGTGGAAGGCAAGCACGAAGAGAAGCAAGACGAGCATGGCTACATCTCCCGCCAGTTCACCCGTCGCTACATCCTTCCCACCGGCTACGAGGTCGCTGACCTCGTCAGCACCTTGTCCTCCGACGGTGTGCTCACCATCACGGCCCCCAAGCGTCCTTTACCGTCTGCTGGAGAGAGGATCGTCCCTATCACGAAGACCGGCCCTGCCAAGCAGGCTGAACCACCAAAGCCGGAACCCTACCAGCCCCGTGAACAGACCGTACCCATCGTCACTTCTCCCTAAATACAACCCTGTTGGCAACCCTGATAGCAAACTGAACGAATTTCGCTTCAATGTCGTTCTAGGGACGATATTGAAGCGAAGTTAGCTGCAGATCCATTTGAATACACTTAGGGTTGTCTACTACGTATTCTTTCCTATCCCCAACAACGAGCTTTGTGTTAACACTTAAACTTAACACGTTATTTCAAACGATCGAATAGCATTTAAGGATTTTCAATCCCGTTGTTGGCCAACAACGAGAATTCGAATGAACGAATTAGGTTTTTTTAAGAGGAATGACAAACATTAAGATGTTTAATAAATTAAGGTAATAAACGAATTTATATATTTTTGACAAGAATTTTAATTACTTGCACAGACACCGTTTTTTCCAATTTAGGCGCTATGGCGCTAACGATATACTCACAGGGTGGAAATCTTTTTGGGTCAGTGGGGCAGCTACCAGTCCCAGAGTAGTTGCGCGAAAATGGTCTCAGATGACCTTCCATCGATTTTAAATTAAGTAATGAAGATTGGCGTTTACAGATTTTGGAAGAAACATACAGGCTGCGAGAAAATGGTCCTTTTTGACCAACTTTTTTTTATGCCCTTCGATCCTGTTTCTGTTCAGGATCAGGAAAGCTTGTATAGGACCAAAAAATTTTTCGACTAGAAGAGCCACAAATCTAGAATTAAAATTCCCATACAAAATTGTATGAACATTAAAATTGTACATTACGACACAAGTGCGAAAAACATGAAATTGGAAAGGAATGGCGATATTTAGCACGCGATATTAATTTCCCACTTTATACGTGTCCCGTACGACGTTTTGCAGTACAGATGGCCCTCCAAAGTTTTGGACCTGACGTAAAATTAGCAACTTCTCGCATAAGCGTGTAAAAAAGGCACCATCTGTACTAAAAACAAATTTTAAACGTTATTTTTTTATGCCCATCGATTCCATTCCTAAGACTCAAATTACGGCAATGTCCAAAAAAGCCGATAATTAAAGAAAACTGTTTTCATACGTTTACTACGGGAAAAAGTTAAACTTTAATTACATTATCTGTCACGCTAATCAGTCTCCTTATGCTAAATGACAATAATACTGTATGAAAACATTAACATAGTGGTAGTAAAGGCATCAAGTTGAATAAACTGTTTGAATTATATTGTAGGGTAAATTGTAATTTTGCCTAATTAAATTTCCACACCGCGTCGCAGTCAATAATAATTATTGTTAATTTATCATTGCCCTGAGGGGTGGACTGAATGCGAAATGCTTGTGCCTGAGTCACTCTAGCTTGATAATGGTCTTTCTTTTCATTTGGAACAGAATTACGTATCTACTCTCACGCATAAGTCATGCGAGGTTTTTTTCGGCTACTTTTTGACCCCCCCTCTCCCCTGGTGATGTTTGGTGAGTTTCTTGGCTACAAGCAGTGTATTTTTCTGATTCAACTTTTAACTTTCGCTCGCCGCAAAATTCACAATATTTCTTAGTTTGGTCATCGTAGAAAAATACACGTGAAGTCTCCTTGTACACCCCCCCTCCCCTAACGTGATCATTCGTGATTTTTTCTTGGACCCCCTCCCCCCCTATAGGACCTCGCGTGATTTATGCACAAGCCCTTACGACTTGGGGCCTATTGCATAACAAATTACAACTATATATTACAAGCGCAAGTCTCTTTTCTATCTCTCTTACTAGAAAGAAACTTCCGCTTGTATTATTATTTGTAATTTGTTATGCAAGTTTATGAAAGTTTTTTTACTCTCACAATAACCGAAGTACCAACATACCTAATTGCGAAGCCGAAGTTGTGCAATAAGGGGTTATAGTATTAGGTGTTAGGTGCCGACCTGCCGATTTCATGGTAATTAGTAGATGAGCTATACTAGTATAATTGATAAACACTTCTGGCGCTGACTACCCCAACAAAGCTAGATGAATAATGAATAATTGTATCACTGTAGTGTATTAATATAGTGATTGCCGATATCAATAGAAGTCGATTATTTATAGATTTTCTATAAAAAGAATCTGCGATGCCAATGTTTTTCTAGTGTTGGTGTTCAGTGACATCTAGCGGAAGGTGTTCAGAAGTATTTCCATGCGCCATCTATGATAGTGATCAGGAACTAAATACTTTTCTATCTAACAAAGCCAGTGTGTGGTGTGTGTGCTGTGTGAGAAAGGAAAACCTAGGTGTGAAAGGTAAAATTACCCAAATACTTTTTCTTCTTTTACTCTGGCTGACCTACGTCCTAGGTACCTATCCAAAAACGCAATATGCATTCAGACAAATGAAATGTCACATGCGCGTAGTTACTACTACCTATATCCACATAAATATAAATAAGTGGAGACACATAAACACGTGAAATGGCTTCAATCGACGTAAAAATGTATACAGGGTGTAATAAAAAGTGTAGTGATCCGTATAACGGCTCGTTACTTATTCAGTACTGTTGGTATCCTGATCCTGTTGAAAGTGATGAAAGCTGATGAAAAGTGCATTAAATCAACATAATTATTATTTATGTAAGGTCTATTAACAGACTGCCACTATTCTTTGTTATATCCTGTATAATTATTTGTGAGTGAGTTTAGTGAAACGTCCCACTTTGTCGTTTGCCATAAAACCGCTTTGTCAGTTTATTCATATGAAGATACAAGGAAATCTCGTCTTTATGGTAAGCGACAAAGTGGGACGTTTTACTAAAACCTAACACATTTTATTAAAAGTTGCCGTAGTTTTTAGGCAAATCAGTAGTGAAATTAAAAACTGTAGGGAAGAACGGCTGCAAGGAGTTACATGATCATAGGTACATGTACAGGCGCTGATCCAGGACTTCGTTGATGGGGGGGGGGGGGGGGGGGCATTGCCCTAAGATGTGATAGTATTTTATATTTAAAACACCACCTAGGCATACCTAAGTCCAGTGTCAAGGAGTTAGGAGGGGCAAGTGCCTCCATTGCCCCGGGTCGCCAGTACATGTATGAGTATCGAAACGAGTGGAGATAAATTAAAGCACGATCGAAGGGAGATCGACACGAGTTACGAATTTCCTTTTTCGCACGTGTATCGTACGACGTTTTTCAGTAGGTACATATGGCACTCCGAAAATTTCGATGTGACATATTAAAATGAACCACTTCTCGCACTAGCACCATCTGTACTGAAATAGTAGATTTCGATGCAAGTGTAAAAAATTTTTTTTTCGACGAGGGTGAGGGCTCCAAGCCCGAGTGAAACGAGGGCGACAATCACCCGAGTTACAAAGAAGTTTTTAGTACAGATAATGTACTTTTTAGGCTCTAGTGCGAGAAGTGTGTCATTTTACGTCAGGTCCAAAACTTCGGAGGGCCATCTGCACTAAAAAACGTCGTACGAGACACCTGCAAAAACGAAATTCGTAACTCGTGTCGATTTAAAACACTCCCTATCGGTCGTGTCTTAAAACATCGCCACTCCTTTCGAATTTCATGTTTTTCGCACTTGTGTCGTAATGTACTATTAAATTAGGAGAATCCGCAGTTTCCTGTGGCCAATAAAGTGCATAAGATAGGATTGTATTGGTAGGTATAGGTAATTGTTCGAGTAATAGTGTACGGCCATGTATCACTGGGCAGTCGGGGGAGTTCATCAATCAGCCCGGAGCGATTACTCAGGATCTGGCCCAAGTTGGGAGCGGGCGCGGTTCCAGGATTCCGTTCAGGGGGAGCATTTACTTATAGTAGGTATGATTGTAGTTTATCATCATCATCATCATCATATCAGCCGAAAGACGTCCACTGCTGAACATAGGCCTCCCCCAAAGATTGCCACAATGACCGGTCCGCGCCACCCGCATCCAGCGGACTCCTGCGACCTTCACCAGGTCATCGGTCCACCTTGTGGGGGGGCTACCCACGCTACGCCTTCCGGTACGTGGCCGCCACTCAAGAACCTTCCCGTCCCAACGGCCATCGGTTCTACGCGCAATGTGCCCCGCCCACTGCCACTTCAGTTTAGCGATTGTTATTTATACTTTTTTTTATGCTATAGGTGGCAAACGAACAGATGAATCGCCTGATGGAAAGCCATTAACGTCGCCCATGGACACCCGCAACACCAGAGGCGTCGCAAAATACTGAATTTTTTTTTTCATATTTAAATATTTATCAAACGGGTTACTCACGTAATTTAAGTCGATAATTGCTCTACATGTTTCGATCCATTTAGAGGATCCTCATCATTACGTGAGTAACCCGTTTGATAAATATTAAAATATTATGTTTGAGTCTCACGTTAGTTATAATTCAATTTTTTCAGCAACTTGGCAAACTTAGGTCCAGTGTAAGGGGACGATGGCAAATTGCATCCATTGCCACCCACAACTAGTCTCAGAACAGTCTAGATACTCGTACCACCCACCGCAGCTCTGGCTCGATATATTTCTGTCACTCTAACTACTTACTCTAATGAAGACGTCATTGGTGTAACAGGGAAAAATACTTACTCGGAATTTATGATTTAGATGTTCGCGGTAGGCCCCCAGATTAATTATCAGGACCTTAATTGTGAATATTGGCACCATTGGATTCGTTAGTGCGCTCTCAACTGACTTCAGCGACAGATGTTAGTTTAGGAGAAAAGCCTAAGGCCTGAGTGGCGAGCGCCCAAGGGATTTGAATGACCTTCACTCAGGTCAATCGCAAACGTTCGCATTTGTTTAAAGGTGAATTTAGACCAAACGAGCGAATGCTCATTCTATTCCCCCACAAAACGTGATTCGTCGAAATTCTCTAATTTCGTAGAGTGGGGGATAGAATAAGCATTCACTCGTTTGGTCTAAATTCACCTTAACTTGGACGCCTCATCGCACGCTCCGCTACACACCGGAAGCGTCTACTCAGCCTCAGTATCTGTTGGCCTACCGCGATCTCCGAAGTTTCGGCGATTTGTATCTGTCACACTAACGAAGGCGTCATTAAAGTGACAGAGACAAATCGCCGAAATTTGCGAACTACGGAGTTCCCGGTAAGGCCCCTGCATGCATAGTTGCATACGTATTACGTACCCGCTCAGCACCTGTAGCTTGGGCCTCGCAGTTCGACAGCCGATGGATCCGCCGGCCGCATTAATTGTTGCTGTCTGTGCCAGCTGAATATCTACTGTTTTCCGGAACGTTTAATTTAAACTGCGTGATTTAAAAATAAACAAATGTTTAGTAAATGTTAGTAATGTAGTTTCGTTATTATTCTAAAATAATAAAATAGAAAAGGTTTTCTGTACCTATCTAAAAATGAAGAAGGTATAAACGAATTAATGTGTACCTAAACAGAAACTTTTCCCATAGCTTTGAGGTACAAAGTAAGCTGCCAAAACTAGTTAAGTTACACCTCTTCCCATGTTGATCAGTCTGCAAATACTTACATTAAAATTTTAACTCACTACCCGGCTATCGATTGAGCTAAAATGTTGTATAGGTATTAGGTACATACAGTTACGAGTGTGTGAGTCGGATGACAATCCAAATAAAATGACACCACCGCCACCAGTGTTAACTGGTGGCTACAAACGTCTCTTCCAGACAACCTTCAGATAGCGATAAGATGAAAATAGTGATGGTAAAAGGAGGTGCAAACAAAAATACCTACATCTTGCTGGTGGTAGGACCTCGTGCAGGGTCCGCCCGGATAGCTACCACCGTCTTACCCGTTAACCTGCCGCTAAATAGCAGTGTTTGCACTGTGTTTTGGTTTTGGGGGTAAGATGGCCGGTGTAATTACTGGCATAGATAGAGGCAATCCATCTAAGTCCTCAGGGTAGGCAGCGCATAGGCGATTTTAGTACTTATCAGAAATATAAATTTTGTGAATAACGATTAATTTCAATTAACACTGAATTTTAGAAGGCTGGCTGGCCATGTGGTGACGGCAGTAAGAATACATTTGTCACCACCCCAACTCCTCCCTTGGGTGTCGTAAGAGGCGACTAAGGGATTGAAGTGTCACTGACCATTATTTGACAAAAGATTGATGATGGGCAGCAGCGTCATCATAGTGGACACATAACTGCGATCGCCAATCCGCTTGCCCAGCGTGGCGATTATGGGCATTTACCTACCTCCTAAATCTCCTAATGCGTCTATACGCATAGTTAATAAGAATAATAAGAGAGGCCTACGTCCAGCAGTGGACTATCATAGGCTGATGATGTATGTTTAGAAGGCCCCAACCCCGCGGCAGACCAAAGACGCGATGGCTAGATGTCATGAAGGCTGATATGAGTGTGAATGGTCTTACAGTAGAAGATGCGCAGGATCGCGCAAAGTAGAGGGAATGTAGCAGGAGAGCGGCGGATAACTAGGTAGAAGAAGAAGAAGAACACTAAATTTCAGAGTGTTTATGATCAGTGCTAGTGTCGAAGTGATCGTATATATGCTCTTTTACGACTACCATACCCAGACCTCCAGAGGTGAATGTTAAACGGAGTCATTAATGATAATAATTACAGTATTTTATATTAGGTTCACAATAAGGGTGCTATCTTGAACTATGTCTTCAAAGTTGATTGGCTTGCAAGGAATCTTTAGATCTTGCAGTGTCTCATAAGTAGGGGTGACATCACGATATTCGTAAAATCAGGACAAATACTTAAAAAACCCGGGCATTTGGCGTAAATTGCATTTTGTCACTGTACTTACTTTGTACACAATAATGTCGATAATTGTAATTTAATAAGGAGTTTTCTGTCATGAAAAGTGTCCGGGTTTTATTTATTGGGACATTATTTGAAAACCCCCCCGGACAGTCTCTGGACGGCCTCCAAACTAGAACAAATCCGGGAAAACTCGGACAGATGGCAATCCTACTCATAAGACTTGCTTTATGATTGTGAGTTTCTTCGGTTAGCTTAAATTCTAAATTAACTTTCTTCGGTAGGATTCGCTCATTCTATCCCCCACTCTACGAAATCAACGTATTTCGACGAATCACGTTTCGTGTAACGAACGAATTTCGTAGAGTGGGGGATAGAATGAGCGAATGCTTCTTTGGTGTAAATGCACTTTCACGAGTAGTAACTAAGTTTAACCGTTTAGTTATATTTTTTTTTGCAGTAATATGTGTGAGTGCACATAGAAAGGTAGGTACCTTTTCACGACTCTTAAAATAGACCTTATGTGCTCTCTGATAAAGTCCATTTTAAGCACCGTGCGTGACAAGGTACTTTTGTGTTTGCACTGACATGTTATTTCGCAGGATAGGTTAAATATATTTTACTAAAAAAACATTGAATTAGGAGAGTCATAATTCTGAAACCTGTAACGTAGAGTCGACTCTACCTTATAAAGCCTATTACTCGAAATAAAAGCCAGCATTTAGCTTTGTTTCATAATACCTATAGATACTTACATGTCTTGTAGTTGCTAAACAAAAATACACACACGTATACCTACTGTTCGTCAGAAGAAAACAAAAAAAAAATGAAAACAAATATGGCTGGCTTTCTATCGCCAAAAATTCAAAATACAAAAATATATAAATAGACGTCAAATGCGATGGAAAGCCAGCCATAGATACCTATTTGTTCTTTTTGTTTTTTTTTTTTTGACATATCACGAACGTCTTTCCGATATGTGAAACACGTTCGCAGATGTATTTTTACGTTAATACCAATAAATATCAATAATTTGAACTAAAAATGTATGTGACCTCAAGGTTTGTTTTAAGTTGGAGATAAAACCAAGATTGTGTTCTCAAAGTGCGTAATTATGATATTATTTCTTTTTTTGTTTTCTATTGTCGAACGGTATAGGTGTACAATGGTATACCTATAGTTCGGGAAACATTATTTGACCGATTGTGATCTTACTTACGACTTTTTATTTTACGTTAACATTTACTAGACAATCAGCAGTCTAACTAGCACTTTTCTATTGTTAATGATGCAAAACAAAAGGTTGTAAGTAAGATAACAGTCGGTCAAATAATATTTCCTGAACTATACCTATTTACATAGGTAGATATACATATCCAAAAAGGTGTTTGGCTAATTACTATAGGTAAATAGGTAATTGTCTAATTATTTACTTACTGAAATTTAACTTCAGCTTTCTTGCTTCGATGATATTTCCAAATGTATTGTCAATGAATAGTGACAAAGTAGGTATTGAGAAAAAATACCTAAAGGTCTGTTGCACGTGCAAAGTAAAGATTTCAACGCGCATCATGCGTGACCTCTTGTCAACAACCTTTATTTAGAACACCTACTTAATAAATACTTATTTAAAAATAAGTCAAAGAAAGTTATTCGATAATTGCACAATGGGCTGTTTCTCGCACCCTACAGAATTAAAAACGTGTTAATAAATCGCATAATAAAATTAAAAACGGCCTCCAATCTCATTTGGAACCCGATCACGAACGTCAAGTTTCATTATCGCTATTAATCACGATCAATAGGTACGTCGCAATTATTTAATAGCTTGAATAAAAACAATATAAGCGCGAGGCGGAGCGGTGTAATCATTTTGATAGGACGCGGTTTGATTCGCCGTGACGAGGCCGCCTTAAGGCGGGGCCTAGCCGGAAGGGGGCGCCGGTGTTCGCAGCCCGTCATACCACTCCGCGATCCCAGCGGCATCGCTTGTCCGCTACGCTACGCGAGTGCCGTGCCGTATCCTCCCGGGTTGCCGTAAACCGCCAAGATTCGGGTAAAGAACCGTGAACCGGTGCCGGCGTATGCCATGGCCGACGCCGACCGCGACTCGGACCTCGGAGACGACAGTCCCGTGGTGAGTACTTAGCTGCTAGTTTGTTTGCCGCTGCCATGGTAACCGTTCAACTTGCAATTGTCACAAACCTTCATGGATTGACATTCTACGTCTTCGAGCCACTTGAGCATGAATGTGAAACGTGTTTGTTTAGTGTTTACATCCAGATAAATTGAAACTTTTTTAATGTGTATTAGTGAAGTGATCTGAATTAATTAATTGCGGTAGTTATAGTTGCCGGGTCTTTGAACACGTGACCGATAGAGGTGCAAAGTTGCAAACACTACTTGTGAAATAATTAATTCACTTACCAGGTAACAACGTCACTGTATTCAACTTTTGTAATTCAAGCGTCAAAACAGTAGCCGTTTTCAAGTTAAATGCTTTTCATTATATGTTTTTATTTATAAATTGCCGTGCAATTAAAATAATTCGCTTGATATTGATATAATTTGTAATTAAAATGTAATTTCATACATATGTAATTGCTATGGGGTAGGTAATCATAGGTTATATTGGCTAGAAGCAGGTGTGCTACTCAGTTGTCACTCATAACGGGTGCTGATACTTGCAATAATTGCATTTGTTGCATTCTTCATTGGTAAGTGGCTACCTACTTTATGTCAGTTTTTTATTAACATCAGATGCGTCAGTATGACGTTAATTTATGATTTTTCCGAGTCTTTTGTTTGCCTACCCGCAATGCCTATCAACATTTTTGGATGGTAGGTAGGTTGGAAAACTTTGACATTGAATGTAAACAAGACTAACCTTAATTTAGTATTAATTATTAAAAGTTGTTGTCAGAGGTATAATGACTTATCTGAATATAAATAATGATTAGTTTAGGTAGGTACAATAGGGACATCAATCTAGGCTATGGACGTTGCTTAATACCCACAACACGAACCTAAACTGAGCTGAGATTATCGTGGAACTGTGCCCATTTGTGTAAAAATGTCCCATCGTATTATAGGAAATTGGGAAAAAATATAAGATAGGATTATCTTTTGTAGTGACTATCCTTGCCGTGAATTGGCCGCGACAATAATCCAATCGCTGGCGATTGCTAACTTCTTTATTTAGAGTTTTGTACGTAAAATAAATGCCCGGGAGAACTGGGAGAAGTTAGTAAGGCCGCGATTTGCTGCCTGATGCCTTTACTTTCCGCATATACTCTACTGCCTTATTAGTGAGGTGCACAAAAAGCAAGTTAAGCAAACGCTAACTTTAACCCTTCGTCTTATGTTTGGTATTGAACTCAAATCAATTCATAATTTGAATTCCAAATCCATTGTACTGATCCTTAGCAACCAGGGACGAAGGGTTAATAAGTATACATGTTGGCCAAAAATAAGTGCATTCCCGTAGCCTGTGAGGTTTTGGGACTCAGAATAGGAGGTTTTTGGAAGTTTCAGACGGGTTGGTTTTTTAATGCGTACCTACATTTGCTACTGTAACTTCTGAAGGTGCATGCAGGCCAAAAGAGCATTCGCTGATCTATCCCCCACTCTACGAAATCAACGAATCACGTTTCGTGTAACGATCGATTTTCGTAGAGTAGGGGGATAGAACAGCGAATGCTCTTTTGGTCTGTATGCACCTTTAGAACTACTGCTTCTGATACTTGGAACTTATTTAAAAAATCATTCCCTTAGGGGCATTTTCTGCGTCTCAAAAGCTCACTGGCGGCGGGAATGTACTTACTTATTTTTTGGCCCTTTTGTATAAGTGGTACCTACCTATACCTAATAGGCAAATTGTTATACCTAGGTATTTAAAGAATACCTTGATGGTACATATACCTAATTATATTTATTTTGTATAAAAATAACTGGGTAGTCAATGTAGTCCTTTCCTCGATTAAATATATCGTATACCTCGGTAGAGGTATAACTTAAATTATTGTTATATAATAGGTAGGTATATTATTTTCTGATTAGAATCATATTAGAGACGAAGTCGGTGGCAAACAAGCACATGACCCATTGGCGGTATATTCTTAAGTATCTACCTATTACTGTACTAGAAATCTCCGTGTTATCTAGTTAAGTAATAAATAATGTTATGAAATACTTTCAGGTGTTTGTTTTGTTTTTATATCAAATCAGATAGGTTGGAAAGATTAGAAAACGCGATGACAACATTTTAACTTTTTGTTTAGGTAGGTACCTACATGATGGTGCAATGACTTGTGGGCGGGAAAATTCTTTCAGTTTTTGTTTACAGTGTGCATTTTTGACATAATACTTAACATCGAACTTGGAGTAATAAACTTTCGTGGACATATCAACATTAAAACAATGTAATTAAAAGATTAAATACACGTCTAAGTATTGTCACTGTACGTGACATGTTTCGGAGAGCTTAGGTCTCCATTAAATACCTATTCAATATTCAAGGAACAAAAGCACAAAGATTTAGAATAAATTACCTACCTAATTAACACTTTTTCATGTTATATAAAAAATAAAAATGTTGTTTTTTTAATTGAAATAATTCAGCATGCAATTTATATAAATAACCACTTTACTACAACTTTGTTTGTCACAACTTCACAAGTCACAACAGTCAATAGCTGTTCGATTCTTCCATGCCATGTGTCAAATTACATTGGTGTCTGGGAAATTAAATAAAATCACAAATCTAAGATGACATTCTAATGATTCTACTATCAAAACCACTAGGTACTTTCAACATCAAATGCAACATAATACACACGCGGTCAATGAATACGGGTCAGGTAGTTTTTTTCATGGACAATACGTAATGCAAACTTGCAGATTTCAAATATTTTTTCCAAAAATGTATAGTGTAGATAAAATCTATTTTTAAATCAGGTTGAATTTGAATTTCCCTAAATTTATAAATAAATCCAAAAAAACTTTCAAATTGTCGTTAGGTCGGTTTGTAGAGACAAAAATGTAGACCGTTTAAGAAAACCATCTAAAATGTACTCGTATGGTAATTTTTTTTGTTTTCTACTGACTAACCCATGCCTGCACCCATTTATGTAATTTTTGTGTGCATTTAAATATTGTGTGCTTCTTAGCGTAGAAGGTAATCACCGGCGGCTCAGCTGGAGGTCCCAGGTTCAAATCCCGGCAGGGCATATATCTCTTTGTATATTTATCACAAAAATATTTATTCCTTCGTTATGGCGGCTTTTTAGATAGATATTTAAGTAAGTATCTATGTGTATGTATGTATCTATCTATTATATATTTTTGTTATTATTCTGTCGCATTCACATTACCCAGGGGATAACAGTTGAATAGTTAGAAGAAGAAAATAAATAGGCAAGGAGATTATCTAATTTATGGATACATTAATTACATTAACATACTAATTACATAGTACGTAGGTAGGTACAAGTACAAATGTGTTACATAAGTTGCCTATACGTACCCTACATACTACTGTATATGCTACTGTCAAATTAAATAACTTCATAGAAATATTTCATTATTAAGTATAACCGTCAGCGATTATTATTGTAAATATATTTGAAACATGTGTTTCGGATTACCAGTTGCAGACGGTTTGCACCCAAACACATGTTCAATAAAATATCCATTTAGCAGGTAGAAAATTAAAAATTAGGGTATTGGTTTCTCTTGTTCGTAGTGACTTAATAATCCTAAATCTTAGCTTATTTCAACTAATCTTGCCCGTCTTATTTTTTCTTAATAGACATTACCAGCACCAAAATATTTAAAAATGCTACTCTTTTTTCTAGTTAGGTACCCTAAGTAATTCTAGGTAAAAAAAATATAAATGTCAAACTATTCTCATTAAAATATGAATAAATTTAATTAGGTATGTAAATATATA
>JALPQI010012447.1:0-25031 GCA_025490895.1 Thaumatotibia leucotreta | reverse complement strand
AAGTTCGCGTTAGGCCCTCTGCTGTAAACTTCATCAGAGAGAGTGCACAATAAATTGAACTCGCGTGACTTTTAATTAAAAGAGATAAAACATTAAATTTGTAGTCACAGTTCCATTGCGTAGTTTCCGTACCCAATCCAATATCGAAATCCGAAAAGCTGGTTTCAACAACATCGTAAATCACAGATTAACTGAGTGCTCAAAATCACCTGTGAATAATTCGTGTACGATGAGGTACGGTGTGGTTTACCTACAGTTCATGAATAGTTGAATAAATGAGTAAGATATAACTGTTAGGGCGTATGGTAATGGTAAATAAACACATAGGTCATTCATTATTTAACACATTTATCTATAAGTAAGTTTTGTAGGCTTTCAAGGTTTTTAAATTTTACTATCAGTGAAGGGTAATTAATGCTCTTAAATATTAAAATATCTGTTTATGTATAGGTAATTATACTGTATATATTATTTTTTGCTCTGTTCATATATTTCTTATCGCGTAATTGTGTGACACCTACGTTTCCTAAGATTTCGTTGCTATGTTAAAATTTGTTCTAGATTTTATTTAGATTACCTACCTATAAAGTGTTAACTTATATACCTACCTATATATTTACCTACCTACTTATTTTTGGTACATGTCTTCCTTTGTTTATTCCTATTCATACTCAGTTCGCAAATGGCAATTTGTTTAGAAAATTAATAACTGAATGACATGATTATTGATTAGGTACACGATTTTGAATTCGTGATGTTCGCTCGCGCTTCTTTGCAAGGCAGCTACATCTCATCAAATCAAATAATCATTTTACCTATACAGTTTGAATTGAAAGCGCTACCCGAGCCAAGCTGGCAATCTGTATGCTTCCCACGAGTTGACAAGTAACGATTACGCTAGCGTTTACTCGATACGTACCTAAAAGTAGTCCATTACGGTCTGAAGGAGCACTGAAGGCCAAAATATATAATAACACACGTGACCATAATCATCATCATCATCATCAGCCTATGATACCACTGCTGGACGTAGGCCTCTCCTTTTAATTACGCGTATGGACGCATTAGGAGGCACATGCCCATAATCGCCACGCTGGTCAAGCGGATTGGCGATCGCACTAATGTGTCCACTATGATGACGCTGCTGCCCATCATCAATCTTATCAAATAATGGTCAGTGACTTCAATCCCTCAGTCGACTCTTACGACACCCGCAGGAGGAGTTGGGGTGGTGACAAATGTATTCTTACTGCCGTCACCACCCGGCCAATAATAAAGTCAAAGTCAAAGTCAAAGGTACCTATTTATTCAAGTAGGCAGGAGAATTGTTTATTATTGTAACAATCGCTTAACCCTAAGACAAAAATCATAAAAATAAGAACAAAATGTTCGAATGTCAATAATACAGAAACAATTTAAATTATAATTATATCAACAGAATAGATTAACAATTACAACAAAGAAAATTACATTAATAGATTGTATAATAATACAGTATGGCACAATATAGAGACAAAGTAAATGTTTTTTGCAATGCAATAATGAATGGAACCATATCGTAGTTTTCCCTCTCTGTCACTGTTTCATATCAGTGCAACAAAGACGGTTAGCTGCCTTTCGTTTACGATTGACTATTAAGCGTTAGCGATTGACAACTTGACTAAAGCACCCTGATGTGCGAGCGTGATAGACTACTTTATGTATAAACGCTAATGCAAACCGTTCTTTGCCAACTCGTGGTACGGATACAGAAGGATGGTCCCGTGTGGGCGCCCGTCAATCTCGCTGATGTCTTTGGAGATGCATTTGAAATACGCCTGAGATACGAATTCACATTAATTACTTACTTGCTGCTGTCACTTTGTGTCAGTGTCTTTAATCTTTTTACGACCAACACTAACTTCTCTCTCTCTAGTTACCATTTTGCGTTCCTGCTTTTATGTATGTTTGTAGCATAGAGAAATATGCATGTAAATTTCCAGGCCCATTTTTTCTTGTGATTGGAAATAATACAAAAAATTCAATATTTTCCTGTTGATGTGCCATTAATATTCGTTGAATATTATTTTCAGCATTCGATGACACAGGGACGTTTTATTTTGGGAGCGAGCGTACAAAGTTCACTTTTCAAACACAGATTGTTGTTTCTCCGAGTCAAAATATTTTCATCTAAGTAGGTAGAACGGTAAAATAAAATAAGGGAGATTTTTTCACAGCGGGCGAGAAATAAAATTACCTTGAAAATATCATTTACATATGTACTTTTGTACTTTACACGTGTCAATAATTTTATCGGCGCTTCAATTAACTCATTCAGACATCGACCAACTCTACCTAGTAGTGAAATATGGACAGAAAATAAATTTCTCAGATGTATGAGTATGGCAATGCAATAGTACTGTAACATCCTACATGGGCTAAAAGCTTCATTACTGAAAATGTGAAAACTATGAAGCTCCAATAAAGCTCTGTAATAGGGAAATCTAAAGTTTAGGGAAAAGTATAAAACAAACAAGGTATAGAGAGGAAAAAGAAAATATTTATTAATTTAAAATTTCTTATTAGTTTTACAATTAAATCTAAGGACTCTACAAGCTCTGTATCTCATTTGGTCTGGTTAGGACTTCATGAGATACACCGTCATGATTGCTAGGGCCAAATACCTAAGTCAGGAAAACATGACGGTACAAAAACCTGACGCCAAAGGTTAACCTGCACACACACACAAAAATAGAAATTAATATAATAAAATATTGATAATAGCATGATCATCTAGTGGTAATTTGGACAACATTATGATAAGTAATAACCCAAATCCTCTGAGGTATGAGAAATGTTACAAAGTCTATGTCCGAAATATGTTCCAACAAACACAATAATATCAAAGCCATTTGACTATTCTACACAAAGAGTTAAATGTAAAGTAAATAGAAAGCTTGATTAGAATTCATGAACTAAAGACCTTAGACATTAGGACAAATATTTAAATGTTATAGAACACACTAAAATTGTCATTTCTATCCTTAAATCTGCAGTGATTACTAGCTAGATGAAAATAATATTTTAAATGTCAAACATTGTCTCTACAAAGCTTAGATAACGCCTATAAAATGATCCAGATAAATAAAAGAGATTACAATTTAGACTCGTATATGATACCCCATATATGTCAAGTGTAAATTTAGAATCTAACAGTAGAAAATTAAGTTAAGATTAGGAAGAGTAATTTAAAAGAGATAAATTAATAAAGTTGTAAAAATTGGATTTAAATTTTATGCATAACCTTATGATAAACGCTTAAGACTAACTTATCAACTATAAACCACGCTTAGTCTTACATAATAGCTGCCTATGATCAGCTATAAGCCGCTCGTACGAGTATAATATATTAACCAAACGCACACGTAATTATGTTGGCCAATGTCTGAACGAGAGTCTCAGCGTGGACCGATTCTATACAATCCAGATTGGGTATTTAGAGTTGCAAACCGATGCAAAACCCTCGAGTATAACGATGGACTTGTATAGAATATCCGAACGCTAGGAATAGATCCGAAGATACAAATTCAGAGACTTGAGAATAAGAATATGACAATATGCCTCACAAGACGTTAATGTGTAATATATATGTAAGCCGTATGATTAGATAAGTCCCATAGCGTTATGAGACAACCACTTTTATGTAATAGTATTCTATAAGAATACTCAGGAATATTATGTTTGATATAACATTATTATGTCTTCAGCAAGCCGAGGCAAAGCTGAATTGAACGCAGAAATAACGATGAATCAGTACCTTAATACTAAACCACTTAAAACTAACTTATAACTAAATGACGCTTATGTTTTATACTGTGTTGATGAACACACGCATGACAATGGTAATGCCTGAACGAGAGTCTCAGCGTGGACCGATTCTATACTATCCATATTGGGTATTTAGTGCTGCAAACCGATGCAAAACCCTCAGGTAAGTCAACAGACTAGCATTGAGAATATCCAAACGCTAGGAATAGATCCGAAGATACAAATTCCGAGACTAAAATAAGAATGTGATAATTTTGTAATAACAATACTCTTTTCTAGAAGAGTCATAATAATCTGGAGTCAATGTGGCATGACAATGACGATGATAATGGAATCAGTTAGTTGAGATAGCAAGAATACGTGTATAATATATTGATTGGTGTATCTTTTGAACACTTAATACAAGCATCGGATTATTGTTCAATGAGAATTATACTTGTTTGCATGGCTACAAAGGTACCCCTTGTATATATTACCTCTTTGACATATAGAGAAGGCAATTCAGAAACTGTAGTATTACATATGAAAGAACCAAGTTTGACCATAGTACTGGGAATTGCACATCAATGCACAGTATTATTCAAGCTCCATGGTAGCAAGCCCGAGCCCGAAAGCATGAGACAACTAAGTCAATAGTCTGTAAGATCGTTGAGCTTCGCACTTGCAGCCTCGCCCATATAGTATAAAAATTAGATTGTATGTAAATATATAATTGGGGTCTTTAACCACAAATGTTAGCAAACAAGGGTACAGATGTCTTATCGTATGCTATTTGGACGTCTTGCCAGAATAGTTCTAGCCAAGCGGTCCATTTCGCGAGTGTAAATAAATTACAAGCCCAAGCGATTCACCCTTTTCAAAGATCACGCGAGGGCATCGATCAAAGACGAAGTTCTACCATGAAACTCGTGGTCCCCTAACAAATTAGGTGACTTATGAGAACCTCGATCCTGGACGTAAGCAGAGTTTAACTAAATTTAATATTAATATTTCCATAATAGTTACTAGAACCACATCTCTCAACTAAACGAATCACATTATCAAAGATACGTAAGCCAAATTCCATTAATTACAACTTTATTGTTAAACTCGGTCAATTCCAATTCAAAATAATAATTTTAGCATTTTAATCAATTCTGTGAATTTATACGTTCCGTTATATAGCTCAAATTATGCTTTAATTGACAGTAGGGTAATATATACTTAAATGTTTAAAATAAGTTTAAAATATTAAAATCTGGATCATTTTATAAGAGTCTCAAATCCATAACGCACACGTGATATACAGTTTATAATCATTGTAATGAATCACGCATTCATAGTTTCTAATATACTATTGATGGATCAACTATTTCTACTTAGTGACTTCAATTACTGCGTGATTCATTAGCAAAGAGCCGCGTCTAGATAAATCAAGTAAGTGGATGCACTGATCATAGCCCAATATTTATGAAATTAAATATAAGATATTAAATAGCAGTGCGTTGTCAATCTAGAACTTGTAAACAGCATTATAATTATGTATTATATTAGATTCTCAATCACGATTGACAACTAAAATATCAACTGCAGTTATATGTCGTACGGTAGATGTTAAATCTGTAATACCCTTAATTCTAAATGAAACGTATATCCGCTCGAATGGACGATAATAATGTATGGAATAACAGTGTAGACCCAACACGTAGCACGCGAGCAGAGACGCCGAGATGCAGACGCTGTATATGGCACCCTTATGAATGGAGTAGCAGGGCCGACCCAACACGAAGCACGCGTGTAGCGGTGTCGTGATGTCGTCTGTACATGGCGCCCTCTCTCTCGTACGCACGAAACACCGGAAAGTAGAAAAGATCATGTTTATAAGAGGTATTCATAAGAAGTTAATAATTTTGATTGCGGATTATATTTGAACGGAATAATAGAAGAATACTAAAAAGAGTAATTCAAATACTAAAACTAATCAAGCAATTATTGCCCATGAAATATTCTGTTTAATCGATAATTATTCCAATAAAGTATAACCTCTAAATAATAAACCAATAAATCATCAAATAGTGGTATTCAATTAAAATAGATCCTAGCCCGCTCTCCATAAGATTAATATAATATATTTAAGTTTAGAATTATTTTTCAATATGGCACACACTTAATTTGGAGGGTAGATTTTCCTATCTATTAAATAAACCAGAAGCAACACACCAGTTCAACGGAGTCCTGTCAAGACAAAATGGCTGACGTCTTTGAGCGTCACTTGCGACCGACGGAGTATTAGATGCTGAAGTAACTGCAGGTATTCCAGCAGTTCCCGTAGTGTCGACTCCGCATTTCCACACCCTTCATCCCTGGATGATATGATTATGCCTCCCGCCGATGGACATGGACCGGAAATAAGAAATATCTATTTAGTTACCTACCGACATTTATACACTGTACAATATGATGAGAGCTATAATCTAATACGGAAAGCAGCCATCCTAACATCTTCGCTGCGGCAATTACGTTAGCTCACAACTAACCATACTTTGTAAGGGATCGAAAGACCCCCAACCCCCAACCGCAGTGAACGTATTAAATACAATAGTGTGCTAAAATAATACCACAAGCTCACAGCGGAGTAGAATGGCACTGAATTAAAGGCCAAATTTAAGGGAAACACTATATCTAATAATGAAATATTAATGAATCGAAGTATTTATAAAACACCATTATAAAACAGTTTATTTAATTATTCACTTTGTAAGTATCATATTTTAACACTGATGCAATAGGCTTAACTCGTAACTAACCACACCTTGTAAGAGGTCGAAAGACCCCTACCGCATTGAACGTGTTAACACGTGGCGCATCTATACAACCTACATGAACCAATGCTGCGCGCTCCACCGGTCTACTACTGTCGACCAAAGAATACGGCAACCTAATAATTAATACAGAAAATATTTAGATAAACATGTTACGTTATTAAAATGTCACTCGATTATCTTCGTATTGCCGTTACGCTGAACATTATAAAGCAAGTTAAGTAAATTAAATCAACCGGACACACGCACGATCACAAGCAATGATTTATCATTATATTCCTGTCATAGATTGCAATTTAAGATCCAATCTGCATGAAAACCATCCAGACACGGGCCCTGTATCCAGACACCCCCACACAAGCCGGACCCCAACTACAAGCTAAAACTAATTCATTAAATTAATATTAAATAACTTACGTTCGCCCTTGTGTCAGTTTGCCGTAAACTTATAGTAGTCACTAATCAACCAGTACGATCGTTACCACTTAGTAATTCTATAAAGCATTGTCGAAAGTATGTCGGAATAATAACTATTCAATATTTAGACTATGAATAAACACGATTATCACAATTGAACACGCATAACAGAAACTAGATATTTGGGCACGCTCATCTGCAAAGAACAACGTATCCATTTAATTTTCAACAGAATCTGAATCTACCCACTTTCTAACATATAATCCCGTACGATTCGATGCACCTATTATTCTACAAATCACAAAGCAATTCCTATAAATATAAAGTATGCCAGAGGCGACGTACCATATCCATGTGGTGCATCCTTTGTGCGCCCAAATGCCGGGTGGTACCGCATTCCTATCTTCGAATCACGCCCAGGAATGGTGTTACTCGCCCTATGCCTCCGCTGCCGTAAAGCCTGCCTGCTATATCTGTGAACAATTCTAAACACGATATGCCTTACGAACTAAACTCACTGACTTCCTTTCGACTCGACGCTCTGCCGACGAAAAAGCCTCGAATACCTGTTACACTCCCTTAAGTCAGATTCTCTCAACTCTCATTCTCAATCCCTCAATTGTTCGTTCATTCGACGTCTTTGAATCACCTCATACTGAACATCTTTTACCATTGGCTAACAATAAACTAGCTCGAATCTGATTGGTTGAAATTCTACCCGCTCTGTTTAATTCCATAGTATCCTGAATGAAAACACTGACGTACAATTGTAAGTCACGTGGTACGCGGCGACGTCATGATATTTTAAATCGAACGCCTACAAAAAGAATGAAAGCAAAGAATTATCTTCAATTGATGTCGATACGTTACAATCGCCCTTAGTATATTTACGGAGTTTACCGGAGTAATAATACTAACAATAGAATAGACATCAAGAATAGATAATTAGAGCACTTAGATCATGACAAGAAAGTAACGAAACCACTCTTTGAAATAACTTTAAATAAATCGAGCCTCGATTATCCTGAATCACAAATAACTTGTAAAAGAAGAGAATATAAAAGACGTTTATATGATATTATCTTTAATTTTATGAAGTCAAGACAAAAATAAAACTACGTTTTTTTATTAATCAAGTTACTATTATCATACTGAATGCAACTTGCGAATCCACCTAAATGGACGGTTTCTAAAACAAAAAGAACTGGGCAAAGTAACGTACCTATTACTTCTTGCAGAATATGGCTGGTTTCAACACGCTAACATTTTATATTTATGATCAAACTCCTTGTCATTAAACAAATATTAAATAACCGCGTAAATAACTACAATTAAGAACGTTAGAAACTATAAAACACATCAAATGATGTTCCGAAATAACAGCAACAAGAACTATTAATGAACCATAATAATGAATCCTGATTGTGTTCTCAAAACTACAGTGACTTATCTACAACCAACACAACGAGAACTCGACAAACTAAAATGGATGGATGGAAATGGAATCAAACAATTAAATATGTAGATTTTATCTCTTAAAAACCTTGGAGGTCAACTGTTTCAGAGTAACCCGACGTCCACCTTTGACAGCTTTAATGTAAGCTGGCGGAAAAAGAATTTCCATGTAATAAATGCTCAGGAAACTGATAAAACAATGTTTATAAACAATACATACAAACCACACGAAATCCCTACTGTAAAAGCATTTTGGATCATGTCATAACAACGAAGGGAATGAATTAATCGAAATGTCTCAATTTGCTCATATCATTACCTGTTAAGAGTTTAGACTAACCATTTATATACCTAAGTATAAAACTGTAGAATGAAAAAATCTAAATTAAAAGCAAATGAAGGGTAAAGTAATAAAACTAAATTGTGCAAAGAAGTTCGTGATTCAAATTAAATTTATAATTACTTATCTGTATAATCTAATAATGGGCCCAACTAGATGCAGTATGAATTTAAAGATAAATATACCCAATCAACCTTTATTGGAATTAATAAAAAATAGGACTAGGTACGTGTAAGTTGAAACAAATATGTAGCATCAAACATCAAAATTCAATAGATTAATCATGATTCCAATGTAAAATTAACCCTTAAAGAACATGAAAGTTGATAATTATCTATCAATTTAACTTAAATAAGACAGTAATGCTTCCTACAAACGCGAAACTAATTGTGAATATTTATAGTATTGGCACTCATTCAATGAATCAATTAGAGACCCATTCCTACTAAAAGAAATATGTAATCATAACACATGGTTATCAGGGAACCTATTCAACAATACCCTACTCAAACATATTAAACAGCACAAGAGTGACAATTTCAACCGCTAGATTTTTGAACATGTAACTCACGATATTTAAATATTACACAGGTGTATAAAAGCCACCCTGGTAGACCACTACAGAAACAACAAATAAATCATTAAGAGGAGCCAGTTATAGTCACTAAACTCTTATTTCATAATTTCAAAGACAAAATATATTATTTTAGTTTAACTTGACTATTTGATAAGTAAATATTAAATTACCCCCAACGCCAATGCAAAGATACAATGAACCCTATAACGATGCATATTTATTTAAATTAATTTAGTACTAGAATTTCATTCTCACTCCATTATTTATGTTAATTTTAAATACTTTACTTATTCCTAAGTGACACATAAATTAAATTTCTGGGAATAAATATCTATAACCTGAAGTCAAAATGAATAAGCTTTCGCTACATAAGTAAATCCATGTAATAAGAATTAAATTTAATCAGTTAATATAGTGGTTGTTTAAATAACACCTATTTCAACCATCAAATCTGAAATTGCTAAATAGTAACTACATAGACAATTTAAATTAATAATATAACCCGCTGCAATGTATAGTAATTTAATAAGTTATCAGGCAGGATCCTGTTACTCTGAATATGAAAATAAGGCTTGTAGAACTCTTTGAATGATTTATTTAAAAATCTAAAAGTCTACCAGAAGCTCAAAACAAATTGGAAAAGTAAATATCAACATAAGAAAAGTAAATTATCAAGTGTACAAATCAAAATTCTACGGAACCAACGATGCTTCGAAATAGAAGACTACCGACATTACAAATTCGCTTCTTTAATTAAACGAATATTTACAAATTTTGTCTAAATCATGTACCTATACACCAAGGAATACAATTTATTCTACAATAGAGTTTTGACTATTTAACTCAACTTGGTATAATATAAATATTAAGTCAATAATAAATAGTAACTGCTCATTCTTTTAAAAGGAAACAATAAATTTACTTTCAATCTGAAATCAAACAAAAGGAATAAACGCCAGAAAGAGAACAAACAAAACAAAACATCACTAACAGGCCAATATAACAAGAATTGTGTCATTTTTTTTCTTTAATGAAATTAAAGATTCATATTCACTTAGGAGTAGCCTAAAGAGTGGAGATAAGTTTGTGGCTATGAAGAATATACATGAATTCCATTAAACACGCCCACAAGACAGACATATTTATGGCATACATTTCATTAAAGGATGGAATGAAATTTCTCGAAAGGATTAAACTATATAACTAATTCATGAAAAATATGAAATTTTGTACCTTTATTAAAAAAATCTGTTAATTATTAAAACTTCAAATTATGTAATATCCTTATCATATTTAAAACCCATGAACATCGGTATCAATTTTAGTAATAAATTAAATCTGGCTTTCCAAAATAAATCATCTTTAAAATATGTTATCAATCAAGTTTATGTATTAGAAAGCACTGAAAATATTGTCTGAAGCAATTCTTTAAAAGTTTAAAACACTAATTTCATATACTTTCACATAAATTTAAAATCTGAACAACATGAATTACACAGGTATCCCATTAATGGTATGTGCCTATAAATCAGCGTAGAACATAATTCAAAATAAAATATTTTAAAGTAAATGGATAATTACTGTAATAATACGAAATAAAAGTCAGATCGAAATTAAGGAAAGTCATAAAACTGAAAACTGAATTCTGAAAATAACCTAAATGGGGCAAATAAGACAGTTGTCACAAGAAAATTATAAGAACGCTAGCCAAAGAAACCTAGATACCCCTAACAGAACAAAATGCAAAATATTTTAAGCTAAATGGATAATTACTGTAATAATACGAAATAAAAGGCAGATCGAAATTAAGGAAAGTCATAAAACTGAAAACTTAATTCTGAAAATAACCTAAATGGGGCAAATAAGACAGTTGTCACAAGAAAATTATAAGAACGCTAGCCAAAGTAACCTAGATACCCCTAACAGAACAAAATACAATAATTTACTGGTAAAGTGTAATTAAATGATCGAAATATTTCTAAAATCGAAATGAAAGATAGACACGAATTTGAAGCCAGATTGAAGCAATCTAATGACGTCTACAATTTAATATACACACGCGAGACAGGGAACGAAAAACAAACATTACATTTAAATGGGACATGTCATAAAAGTCATAAAATATAATAATTATTAGTAGTTTGCATAATGCAAAACAGAACTTAATGGATATAATACGATTAGAAACGTGAATTTTACCCACACAGTTAGTTTTTCAACATACAATCATAAAAATGTAAAATAAAACTTACCAACAGAAATAAATACTTGTTGTATGAATACCTGCAACAATTCTTATTAAACTTATCTTTATTTTACTAAAATATTAACGAATACACAAATTAGATAACTTTTAATAGATGACTGCATGTGTGGTTGTTGGAACAAGTACAGACAATGAACATTCCTCACTTTCAAACCTCAGACCATTTCACGAACATCAAATTGTGCCTAAATAGGCAAAATAAATAAATCAGATCCTGGTCAAGGTCACAACTAATTGTATCATCCTACATGGGCTAAAAGCTTCATTACTGAAAATGTGAAAACTATGAAGCTCCAATAAAGCTCTGTAATAGGGAAATCTAAAGTTTAGGGAAAAGTATAAAACAAACAAGGTATAGAGAGGAAAAAGAAAATATTTATTAATTTAAAATTTCTTATTAGTTTTACAATTAAATCTAAGGACTCTACAAGCTCTGTATCTCATTTGGTCTGGTTAGGACTTCATGAGATACACCGTCATGATTGCTAGGGCCAAATACCTAAGTCAGGAAAACATGACGGTACAAAAACCTGACGCCAAAGGTTAACCTGCACACACACACAAAAATAGAAATTAATATAATAAAATATTGATAATAGCATGATCATCTAGTGGTAATTTGGACAACATTATGATAAGTAATAACCCAAATCCTCTGAGGTATGAGAAATGTTACAAAGTCTATGTCCGAAATATGTTCCAACAAACACAATAATATCAAAGCCATTTGACTATTCTACACAAAGAGTTAAATGTAAAGTAAATAGAAAGCTTGATTAGAATTCATGAACTAAAGACCTTAGACATTAGGACAAATATTTAAATGTTATAGAACACACTAAAATTGTCATTTCTATCCTTAAATCTGCAGTGATTACTAGCTAGATGAAAATAATATTTTAAATGTCAAACATTGTCTCTACAAAGCTTAGATAACGCCTATAAAATGATCCAGATAAATAAAAGAGATTACAATTTAGACTCGTATATGATACCCCATATATGTCAAGTGTAAATTTAGAATCTAACAGTAGAAAATTAAGTTAAGATTAGGAAGAGTAATTTAAAAGAGATAAATTAATAAAGTTGTAAAAATTGGATTTAAATTTTATGCATAACCTTATGATAAACGCTTAAGACTAACTTATCAACTATAAACCACGCTTAGTCTTACATAATAGCTGCCTATGATCAGCTATAAGCCGCTCGTACGAGTATAATATATTAACCAAACGCACACGTAATTATGTTGGCCAATGTCTGAACGAGAGTCTCAGCGTGGACCGATTCTATACAATCCAGATTGGGTATTTAGAGTTGCAAACCGATGCAAAACCCTCGAGTATAACGATGGACTTGTATAGAATATCCGAACGCTAGGAATAGATCCGAAGATACAAATTCAGAGACTTGAGAATAAGAATATGACAATATGCCTCACAAGACGTTAATGTGTAATATATATGTAAGCCGTATGATTAGATAAGTCCCATAGCGTTATGAGACAACCACTTTTATGTAATAGTATTCTATAAGAATACTCAGGAATATTATGTTTGATATAACATTATTATGTCTTCAGCAAGCCGAGGCAAAGCTGAATTGAACGCAGAAATAACGATGAATCAGTACCTTAATACTAAACCACTTAAAACTAACTTATAACTAAATGACGCTTATGTTTTATACTGTGTTGATGAACACACGCATGACAATGGTAATGCCTGAACGAGAGTCTCAGCGTGGACCGATTCTATACTATCCATATTGGGTATTTAGTGCTGCAAACCGATGCAAAACCCTCAGGTAAGTCAACAGACTAGCATTGAGAATATCCAAACGCTAGGAATAGATCCGAAGATACAAATTCCGAGACTAAAATAAGAATGTGATAATTTTGTAATAACAATACTCTTTTCTAGAAGAGTCATAATAATCTGGAGTCAATGTGGCATGACAATGACGATGATAATGGAATCAGTTAGTTGAGATAGCAAGAATACGTGTATAATATATTGATTGGTGTATCTTTTGAACACTTAATACAAGCATCGGATTATTGTTCAATGAGAATTATACTTGTTTGCATGGCTACAAAGGTACCCCTTGTATATATTACCTCTTTGACATATAGAGAAGGCAATTCAGAAACTGTAGTATTACATATGAAAGAACCAAGTTTGACCATAGTACTGGGAATTGCACATCAATGCACAGTATTATTCAAGCTCCATGGTAGCAAGCCCGAGCCCGAAAGCATGAGACAACTAAGTCAATAGTCTGTAAGATCGTTGAGCTTCGCACTTGCAGCCTCGCCCATATAGTATAAAAATTAGATTGTATGTAAATATATAATTGGGGTCTTTAACCACAAATGTTAGCAAACAAGGGTACAGATGTCTTATCGTATGCTATTTGGACGTCTTGCCAGAATAGTTCTAGCCAAGCGGTCCATTTCGCGAGTGTAAATAAATTACAAGCCCAAGCGATTCACCCTTTTCAAAGATCACGCGAGGGCATCGATCAAAGACGAAGTTCTACCATGAAACTCGTGGTCCCCTAACAAATTAGGTGACTTATGAGAACCTCGATCCTGGACGTAAGCAGAGTTTAACTAAATTTAATATTAATATTTCCATAATAGTTACTAGAACCACATCTCTCAACTAAACGAATCACATTATCAAAGATACGTAAGCCAAATTCCATTAATTACAACTTTATTGTTAAACTCGGTCAATTCCAATTCAAAATAATAATTTTAGCATTTTAATCAATTCTGTGAATTTATACGTTCCGTTATATAGCTCAAATTATGCTTTAATTGACAGTAGGGTAATATATACTTAAATGTTTAAAATAAGTTTAAAATATTAAAATCTGGATCATTTTATAAGAGTCTCAAATCCATAACGCACACGTGATATACAGTTTATAATCATTGTAATGAATCACGCATTCATAGTTTCTAATATACTATTGATGGATCAACTATTTCTACTTAGTGACTTCAATTACTGCGTGATTCATTAGCAAAGAGCCGCGTCTAGATAAATCAAGTAAGTGGATGCACTGATCATAGCCCAATATTTATGAAATTAAATATAAGATATTAAATAGCAGTGCGTTGTCAATCTAGAACTTGTAAACAGCATTATAATTATGTATTATATTAGATTCTCAATCACGATTGACAACTAAAATATCAACTGCAGTTATATGTCGTACGGTAGATGTTAAATCTGTAATACCCTTAATTCTAAATGAAACGTATATCCGCTTGAATGGACGATAATAATGTATGGAATAACAGTGTAGACCCAACACGTAGCACGCGAGCAGAGACGCCGAGATGCAGACGCTGTATATGGCACCCTTATGAATGGAGTAGCAGGGCCGACCCAACACGAAGCACGCGTGTAGCGGTGTCGTGATGTCGTCTGTACATGGCGCCCTCTCTCTCGTACGCACGAAACACCGGAAAGTAGAAAAGATCATGTTTATAAGAGGTATTCATAAGAAGTTAATAATTTTGATTGCGGATTATATTTGAACGGAATAATAGAAGAATACTAAAAAGAGTAATTCAAATACTAAAACTAATCAAGCAATTATTGCCCATGAAATATTCTGTTTAATCGATAATTATTCCAATAAAGTATAACCTCTAAATAATAAACCAATAAATCATCAAATAGTGGTATTCAATTAAAATAGATCCTAGCCCGCTCTCCATAAGATTAATATAATATATTTAAGTTTAGAATTATTTTTCAATATGGCACACACTTAATTTGGAGGGTAGATTTTCCTATCTATTAAATAAACCAGAAGCAACACACCAGTTCAACGGAGTCCTGTCAAGACAAAATGGCTGACGTCTTTGAGCGTCACTTGCGACCGACGGAGTATTAGATGCTGAAGTAACTGCAGGTATTCCAGCAGTTCCCGTAGTGTCGACTCCGCATTTCCACACCCTTCATCCCTGGATGATATGATTATGCCTCCCGCCGATGGACATGGACCGGAAATAAGAAATATCTATTTAGTTACCTACCGACATTTATACACTGTACAATATGATGAGAGCTATAATCTAATACGGAAAGCAGCCATCCTAACATCTTCGCTGCGGCAATTACGTTAGCTCACAACTAACCATACTTTGTAAGGGATCGAAAGACCCCCAACCCCCAACCGCAGTGAACGTATTAAATACAATAGTGTGCTAAAATAATACCACAAGCTCACAGCGGAGTAGAATGGCACTGAATTAAAGGCCAAATTTAAGGGAAACACTATATCTAATAATGAAATATTAATGAATCGAAGTATTTATAAAACACCATTATAAAACAGTTTATTTAATTATTCACTTTGTAAGTATCATATTTTAACACTGATGCAATAGGCTTAACTCGTAACTAACCACACCTTGTAAGAGGTCGAAAGACCCCTACCGCATTGAACGTGTTAACACGTGGCGCATCTATACAACCTACATGAACCAATGCTGCGCGCTCCACCGGTCTACTACTGTCGACCAAAGAATACGGCAACCTAATAATTAATACAGAAAATATTTAGATAAACATGTTACGTTATTAAAATGTCACTCGATTATCTTCGTATTGCCGTTACGCTGAACATTATAAAGCAAGTTAAGTAAATTAAATCAACCGGACACACGCACGATCACAAGCAATGATTTATCATTATATTCCTGTCATAGATTGCAATTTAAGATCCAATCTGCATGAAAACCATCCAGACACGGGCCCTGTATCCAGACACCCCCACACAAGCCGGACCCCAACTACAAGCTAAAACTAATTCATTAAATTAATATTAAATAACTTACGTTCGCCCTTGTGTCAGTTTGCCGTAAACTTATAGTAGTCACTAATCAACCAGTACGATCGTTACCACTTAGTAATTCTATAAAGCATTGTCGAAAGTATGTCGGAATAATAACTATTCAATATTTAGACTATGAATAAACACGATTATCACAATTGAACACGCATAACAGAAACTAGATATTTGGGCACGCTCATCTGCAAAGAACAACGTATCCATTTAATTTTCAACAGAATCTGAATCTACCCACTTTCTAACATATAATCCCGTACGATTCGATGCACCTATTATTCTACAAATCACAAAGCAATTCCTATAAATATAAAGTATGCCAGAGGCGACGTACCATATCCATGTGGTGCATCCTTTGTGCGCCCAAATGCCGGGTGGTACCGCATTCCTATCTTCGAATCACGCCCAGGAATGGTGTTACTCGCCCTATGCCTCCGCTGCCGTAAAGCCTGCCTGCTATATCTGTGAACAATTCTAAACACGATATGCCTTACGAACTAAACTCACTGACTTCCTTTCGACTCGACGCTCTGCCGACGAAAAAGCCTCGAATACCTGTTACACTCCCTTAAGTCAGATTCTCTCAACTCTCATTCTCAATCCCTCAATTGTTCGTTCATTCGACGTCTTTGAATCACCTCATACTGAACATCTTTTACCATTGGCTAACAATAAACTAGCTCGAATCTGATTGGTTGAAATTCTACCCGCTCTGTTTAATTCCATAGTATCCTGAATGAAAACACTGACGTACAATTGTAAGTCACGTGGTACGCGGCGACGTCATGATATTTTAAATCGAACGCCTACAAAAAGAATGAAAGCAAAGAATTATCTTCAATTGATGTCGATACGTTACAGTACCTTCGAATAAGACCAAACCTAATGCAGGACTCGAATTGAAATTTATTTATATTGTTGTGGATATTTTTATCTGAAATTCAGTTTGGATACAGTACCCGCTCGTAATCTGGAATTGGCCCTAAATACTAAATTGGTCCCGAAATATCATTTATGACGGTATTCTTCACAATGGAAGGGGTCGCCGGATCGGTGACAATGCGATTCTAAGTATATTTATTTTTCTATACAGTATAACTCGACGGTGCACGGTGGAACTGTGAAAGCCCGACGGACCTTATTAGGCTTGAGTATGTAGACTTGTATCCTATTGGATACTAGTCTATTGCCAGGCAAGGTATAGGCCGGAGCAAGTCAGGTATTATAATGAATTTGTTCTAGGCCGAGCGCGTTTCAGATGCCGTGATGCACTCAAAATGGGAACGTATGACGCCTCGCGTTCGGAGGTACCTCCTCATGGCAATGATGCGAGCTCAACGTCCGCTTCGACTGACTGCCGCCGGCTTCGCTTATATGGACAATCGGTGCTTTTTGGCTGTAAGTTTTCTAAGTAGAGACCATAATGTCCCGGCCAGGACATTGGTCTAAGGCGACTAGCGGCGAGCGAATCCATGAGTTGGAGCGGGATGCCGATATGGGTACGAGAGGGAGCACCATACGTTTATAAATAATAAAACCCGTATAATAAATATAATAATAAATATAAATAAAACCCGTATGCTCACCGTTTCGCCGCCTGCGCACACCGTACCGGCAACGTTGCGTGCCATGCACGTAGCGTGTCGGGGCCGGCAAAATATTCTCGCCGACAATTCTTGCCGGTCCGTGCATGGCACGCGACGGTGTTGGTCGGCGCCGGAACGTCCTAGTGGGCATAGTCTCATAGTTTTCCATACAAAGAATATGTTTTTGTCTGATACGTTCATGCTACGGTCATGGTATGGTAAGGTCTAGTGGGCAGAGACCTTAAGCCGGTCGCCTTAGACCGATGTCGTGGCCGCGGCGTAAGTAACTCTTCTATGTACATGTGGGTAAGTATGACGCTTTTTAGCCATAAGCTTTCTAAGTAGAGACCATAACTCTTATAAGTACATGTGAGTAAGTAAGACGGTCCTTTGATTGAGGTAGGTACTTCCTCATTGGCAATGATGCGAGCTCAACGTCCGCTTCGACTGACTGCCGCCGGCTTCGCTTATATGGACAATCGGTGCTTTTTGGCTGTAAGTTTTCTAAGTAGAGACCATAACTCTTCTATGTACATGTGGGTAAGTATGACGCTTTTTAGCCATAATTAAGCTTCTAAGTAGAGACCATAACTCTTATAAGTATATACATGTGGGTAAGTAAGACGGTCCTTTGATTGAGGTAGGTACCTCCTCATGGCAATGATGCGAGCTCAACATCCGCTTCGACTGACTGCCGCCGGCTTCGCTTATATGGACAATCGGTGCTTTTTGGCTGTAAGTTTTCTAAGTAGAGACCATAAATCTTATAAGTACATGTGGGTAAGTAAGAAGGTCCTTCGATTGAGGTAGGTACCTCCTCATGGCAACGATGCGACCTCAACATCCGCTTCGACTGACTAACTGGTTTCGCTTATATGGACAATCGGTGCTTTTTGGCTGTAAGTTTTCTAAGTAGAAACCATAACTCTTATAAGTACATGTGGGTAAGTAAGACGGTCCTTTGATTGAGGTAGGTACCTCCTCATGGCAATGATGCGAGCTCAACATCCGCTTCGACTGACTGACTGGCTTCGCTTATATGGACAATCGGTGCTTTTTGGCTGTAAGTTTTCTAAGAAGTAGAAATAATTTCTCTTACAAATATAATGTCGACTTATAAGTAAAGTTAGTGGGTACCTACGTATGACGGCTTGTGTTCAGAGGAGATACCTCATGGTAATGATGCGAACTCAACATCTGCTGTGACTGATAACCACTGGCTTCACTTATATAATACCTATATTGATAATCGGTGCTTTTAGCTGTACGTATTCTGAGGAGTAGAGTAGAGACTATACTTTTTATTACGTGTGAGTAAGTATAACCCTTCTTTGATTAAGGTAGGTGGTCAAAATTATTTTCGTTATCTTATCTTATGTCCCTAGTCCCTAAACACGTGACGCAGTGGTGATTTTTGTATGAGATGATATTTTGTTTTCAATTTCTGATGTATGGATTAAAATGTAACGTAAAAAGAAATCCAAGTGCACCGGAAATTTTTTTTATATACTGAGTCGAACGAAACAGCAACTAAAAGAGTGACAGTGGTATGAAACAAGACAACGAAAATATTTTAAACCCAGGTACCTCTTCATGGCAAATTGGCAATGGTGAGAGTTCAAGGTGCGCTTCGACTGAAATCATCCTGTATAACCTAGTATCGCATCTTTGTGTGTATATTTTTTGGTAGGACTTCCTAAGGAGCCTGGGTCCACTCAGTAACCTAATCCCAAGCGATAACATAGCCAAAACCATTTACGGAAACAACTGCTATCTGTGCATTTGGTTTCTTAGGGGGAAGCCTTGTTAGGATTAAAGGCCTGTTTCCTGGCGATATTTTCGTTCACAAAAAACTGATTTTGGCACCTATATGTAGGTAGCTAGTTTATAAATATGAACGAGAGTTGAATATCATCGTAAACATTCATTATGCCCGTCTTCAATGGCAAGGCAATGACTTGAGAAGAGCGTTCGAAGCTCACCTCTGCCAAAAATCCGTCACGCTGTTTGTTTATTGTGTGAAACATATTTGACATGTTTATCGTGTTGGTACTTACATGTGGTATTTCCTAATTGTTTGTTGTTTGTAACCTTAAAGCCCCACGTTAGACGATAACAGAACTGACATGCGATTTACACTGCTGTATTATGTTTTACATATTCCTTTCTACGAGTATGTCAATAGGCAGAAATGTAAAGATGTAACTTATAATTTTTTTGTATATCTTAATTTAGCTTCAGACAGCTACACAATCTAGTTAACTTGTGTACTATCATTCTCATACTTTTAGCTAACTGCGGTAAACTTGGTACCTACCTACTAAAAGTTCATTAATCAAAAATATTTTGGTATAGGTACATATTAATAAATACAAAAAAAAATTGTCGCATAAATACATTTTTTTACTGGGATTTTTACCACGGACTACCAAATTCGCAGATTAGCCGAGAGTTAAAGCTGTAATATATTTCTTATTGCTGCTTTAGATACGAATCCTTACTTGTTCGATTCGACAATAATGACGAAGTATTTTCGTTCCTGTTGCCATCTCGCCGTATCAATAGAGGTGCACTATTGATAGGCCGATGTGAATGGCTGACCGACTTCCATTATGAATTCGCGGGTCGGATATCGATACCAATACTTACTATGTTATAGGTATACAATATACATATTGGTATAACCAATGCATTATTTAAGAACGTGGAAAGAACATACCTAGAGAACAAAATTAAATCTAGTTTGTTTATGGATTACCTAGTTGGATTTTTCACTCAAGATTAGAGCTCGCAATTATTCCTTGCTTACTACTTATAGGTAGGTATCTTGCTACAACTAGTTTATCTTATAATATTGTTATCGGTTAAAGTATGGAATTATATTGCGTACCTATGTAGGTACACATAATAAATTACATCCCGACGTTTCAAACCCTTTTCAACGTTCATGGTAAACGGGTAGGGTGTTCGTTTAAATTTTAAATATCATGGTTTTATAAGTTTAAAAAGCACCTACGTAAAATACATACGTAAGTACCTACGTAGTAAGTAAATCTACTAAAATGATGATTTCTTAAGTTATTTTAAAGACATTTCTAATAATTGTACCGGTAGGTAGGTACCTACTTGTACTCGGCCCCTGCTCTGGATGCTTAGCCAAGTTGCCAATCGCTGACGCTTAATAGCGTACCGTAGTTTTCCCTCTCTGTCCCTCTTTCATATTAGTGCGACAAAGACAATTAGCTGCCTTTGGTTTAGGATTGACGATTAAGTGTTAGCGATTGGCAACTTGTCTAAGCACCCTGCTACCTCAAACACCGAAGTTCGTAAATTTCAGGGATTTGCCTCTGCTCTGCCACTCCAACGAAGAATAAATGCCCGAAATTTGTGGATTTCGTAGAAGGACCGCTGACCTAATATGTATAATTATGCTATTATAATCTCAATTCGATAGTACCATAAAACGCTAGATAAACTCGATAAAAAGATCGCTTCAATACGAATTTTCAACATAAAACTAAAAATACATCCGCGATTTCGCGAACCACCATTACTAGCCAGTACCTACCTGACTACTTAGGTAATAAAAATTTCACCTTGTTCTAAAGATGTCGAAAGACGTCGCGCCAATCCGAAGCCGGTTAATTGCCTTGGCAGTCTCAAAGCAACCCATTATGGAAGAGAGAAAATGGACAGGTACCTCGACTGCACTCGTGTAGTGCAACCTGTGTAAATGGGACTGGATAAATGAGAAACCTCTACAATTGCAAGTGCCTTTAGCACCGTTTGTAAAAATAAAGAAAATTGCAACAAAAGCTCAGTTTTCAACTCAAAAACTACTTTTAGAATAATTTAAGAGTAGTAATATCAAATATACTTAAATAACTACAATTGATATTAGAAATGTATGTACCAGAAATGTTTGTTTCATAAGTTGGCATACATGGGTAGTTCTATGCGATTATTCAGTCACAACAATCAAGTCATTACCATTCCCAAATTATTGACGAACTGCGTATAAATCGTGGAGTCATTTTCGATTATCTTGTAGCAGACGCATGTTTGTCTGCTATTCTGGCATAATAGTTTCGTTTGATTTTATAAAACGGTAAATTAAGTGGTGATGGTAATGAACAAAAAAAACGCGTAATAAAATCGCATAGAAACACCGACCTTAGGTTTGACTTCATATTAATAGTTGAAAGTCACCAGTAATATAGGTCACAGTTTTCATCTCGCAAAGCAGAGTGCCGCCGAGAGAAATGAACAAACAGCCTGCTCAAAAATTAAAATGCGACACAGATGTCTGCAGAGCCACTTCTTAGTTCTGACTACTTAGGGGACACAAAAGAGTAGTCTCTGGGAGTTTCGATTCTCTTTAACATACAGTTGGACCTTTTACAAAAACTGACACAAAATTCGTAAAATAAAAAAATGTATTTAGATTTTTTTAAAACCTCTGTCTCATATTAATTATATAATTTTCGGATGCATCTCGTTGTTGCCCACTAACCCTGTAAAGTGTACGGGATGTAGTTAGATTATTTAATACACTCGATATAATCCCTTAAAATAGCTTTATTTCTGAATAGGTATCGCAGTAATCGAAGAAGATATTATGTAGGAAATAATTATTAAAAATCATAAGAATATATATTACTACGATTAATGTGTAGCTGTAGTGAAAGTAAAATAAAGAATATAATTCAAAAAAATAAGAATTGCCTAACATTACATCATGTTAATTTCTTGCACGTAAACTACAAATTTTAACCAAAACTGTAACTACTTTGAGTGCTGAAAATGATCCGACATGCTATACTTTTACTTTCATCCTTCTTTTTTGTCTTTTTGTTGTAATAGGTAAGTATACCTAGTATACCTACTTATATGAAAGTATTTGTAGGTACTTTTTGTCGTAATGGACTTAGATGCAAATACTCGTACATATCAGTAATTGTCATTATTTTATTTATGCGTACTAATATTCAGAGATGGGACATAATATAAGAGTTCAAAGTTAATGAATAATTTAATCATTAAAAAAAAAAATACCTATTTGACAACGGTAACTAAGGATTTTTTTTTAATAGTCACCTTAATGTTTCTAACTCAAGTTTCAAGAAATTATTCGTTTTATTATTAATTTAATCAACTGGGAAGTCATGTCCATATTATTGCAAACAATGACGCACATTTGTCCGATCTCTGGTAATATTCAAACTATCGAAATCGACTAATTCTTCACACATCAACACGTTCATCGGAAATCAATTCCACAAGTAACAGGGAGGAAAAGATCTTCGATCTGAGTAGCAGAACGAATTGAATATGTCCAGTTATACGTTATGTCAGGACCTAATGTTAAAGCCCCCAACTTTATCAGAAACGTGACTCAAATAAAAATATGCCGTTTTTTTCATTTTCAGATAATGAAGGCCGCCTACTCTTACTACGCCGTCTTGAGCCAGAAGGAGGTGTAGATTACTTAAATAACGTTGAGATACGCCACCAAGAAAAAAAACACATATTCACTTTATTTAGGCACCGACTTATATGATTTAATTTCATATTGCGCCGAGGACAACTAGAGACACTTCTAACTCTTATATTAGGTACTATGACTGTAGTCCACTAGTTTTAATTTAAGGTATTATTGTTTATTATATTGTAGTTTCGATTCAAATATTGTTATTTGTATTGTTTCGTATAGGTACTTCATAAAAAAAATCGCGAATAATAGCATAAGAGTAAAAATTACTTCGTCCTTACTACCTACCCATCCCATTCGAAAACTGTGTGCTGACCGTGAACTGCTACCGCAGCACAGGGAATTACTTTCTCTCCCTCTCACTCTCACCAATATAGCAATACAAGAGTACAAGCGGGATGGATAGAAAGTAAATCCGCATCAAACTCACAGCGACAGCTCATTGATAAGCACACTATGGTAGAGTAGCCCTAATTTAAAGGGTATTTAATTATCTAGGAGGGCAACCCTTCCATGAGTTGGCATGGAACAGTTAGGTACGTTCGCGTTTACTCGATACGTAAAGCTGTCTATTATCTTCGCACTGATAAATTGGAGCGAACGTGACGGACTACTTTACGTATAAAGTAATCATTTATGTAACTGTTATTTACCATCTCATAGTACGGCTAATGTGTGCTCGTAAGTCGTAAAGTACTAGGATGCTTAGAAAAGTTGCCAATCGCTAACGCCCGGTAGCGTATCGTAGTTTTCCCTCTCCGTCACTCTTTCATGTTAGGTAGTGCGACAAAGAAAGTTAGCTGCCTTTCGTTTACGATTGACGATTAGGCGTTAGCGATTGGCAACTTGTCTAAGCACCCTGAAATCCCGTAAAATTGTAGACTTTCTATGAGCATAACATGGCGTATCTCGTATTATACAATCTATGGTACAGACCCTTGGCCAGATATGCCAAGGGTCTACACTGATCAAAGCCAAAGGATATCAAAAACACGTTTCAAGAAATAAAACAAGCAAATTGTGTTTCGAAATTTTATAAACTTAGTACAAAAGTTCATTGTAACCTTATGCCGTTGTAACATTTTCAAGTGATATAAAGTTAACATTATTCTAGGCTATCACAGTTGCTCGGTAGGTGTAGTAATAAATAAATACCTACTTAAGTATTTCTAGATCCTTGTTACCATAGCTTTACTACCTACCTGTAAATCTAAACTATACATTTAGACAGATTGTTACTCGTACACATGCCATAATTCTACATTTGGGCCATAAACGTCATTTTACATTATGTAATGTAAGTATTGTTAGCTTCAGAATAAGAACTCAGTGTAGTGCAAAATCCCATTTCAGCAAATTATATAGCTGAAGATAGGATACAACACCACGTAATTATTATGCGAAATCTTACCTAACACT
>JALPQI010012446.1:17500-46189 GCA_025490895.1 Thaumatotibia leucotreta | reverse complement strand
ATCCCCGACTAAGCTCCACCCTGTATATCTATGTGAAAACCATAACTGAACCTTCTGCATTCTGCATACATGGTGATAAGGCCACGGTCGTACTGCACACGTCGCACGCAGCCGACAACGTCCCGTCGCACGCAGCGGGTGAATGGTGTGTTCGAGAATGCTCGGGAATGGTCGTTTTCGCCCGCTGCGTGCGGCGTCCCCCCGCCATACATCATTCAGACGCTGCGTCCGACGGGACGTTGTCGGTTGCGTGCGGCGTGTGCAGTACGACCGTGGCCTAACTGATATCTAAAACGTGATACAAGAAAAACTTAGTCTACTAACGATGTTTAGCAAGATTTACTCTTGAGGTCAAATATACACGGTGCTCGTGAGCATTCCGAAAGATTTTAATGCTGGATTCCTGACCACATTTAGAGTATTTAATTTTATATAAAATTTCCTGGATTCGGCTTGGTTTCAGAGATAATCAACCTTTTTTCGAAATAAGTTTTTCGACGTAACTCGTCATTTAACTTCTTTATGATTACAATGCCACCACAATGTGTTCTAATATTACCACACCTTTTGCCTGACAATCAAAAAATACGAATAGACTTGACGAAATAACCTGTATCTAAAAAAACAATTGAAATAAATAATTTAAACAAATTGTTGTTATGATAAAAAGTACTGGAAATGTTAAGAAGTATTCAAAAAGACTAAAAAAAAGAAAAACAAAAATTTTTTTTTGGTGGAATTGACTTTTGGTCTCATAATATTTTATGTTTATTTTGATGCCTAGAATGCACAGTTAAAATCTTTCGCAATGCTCGCGAGCACCGTGTATAATGTCAGCCTCCGTAGCCTAGTTGATAGTAACACTGCCTACGAAGCTGGAGGTTCCGGTTTTGAATCCCGGCGAGGGTATTATTTGTGTATTTATTTATCACAAAATATTTGTTCCTTGTCATGGCTGTCTATGTATTTAAGTATCTATATATATCCATCTATTATACATATATATATCGTCACCTAGTACCCACATCACAAGCCTTAATTGAGCTTACCGTAGGACTAGGTTGATTTGTGTAAGATGTCCCAAGATATTTATTTATTTAAATAAATACTGGAAAAAATTACCTTTCCATACATTTTGATGAACATATCTTTGACAATTTCTAAAGCTTGTTGATCCTTACTTGTATGAACTTACGTTATATTAAGAACCTTATAATATTGACGCCACGAAATGTAATCGGATGGATTAACATTATTTTTTGCATAACTGAATATAGATATAGAACAGGCTGGTGGTAGGACCTCGTGCAGGGTCCGCCCGGATAGCTACCACCGTCTTACCCGTTAACCTGCCGCTAAACAGCAGTGTTTGCACTGCTGTGTTTCGGTTTGGGGGTAAGATAGCGGGTGTAATTACTGGCATAGAGGCAATACATCTGAGTCCTCAGTGTAGGCAGCGCATAGGCGATTTTCTGATCGCTATGTCCATGGGCCTCAGTTCCTGCCTTCCATTAAGTGGGCTGAGAGCTCAGTTGCCTACCTTCGTCACATAAAAAAACCCGGACCTATTGCTTCGTAGGCCGGGTCACTACTAACTGGGGTACGGGGTCGACAAACATAAGTTTATAAAATGACGCATAAGTTCAAAGTTTACTCAATAATGAGGAAAACAGTGATAGGTAATCTTAATTATAAATAGCAGGAAATTGAATCATATAATTAACTAGCGACCTGCCCCGGCTTCGCATGGATACAATACTGATACTAAAGGCTGTCACACACGTAGCGATAATATATATTAATATAGCTTAAGATATTCAAAACCAAAAATACAGGGTGTTACAGTTACACGTGCCACTGAAAACCTTGAACGGGGTAACCTACCAAATCACGCAAAAATCATCAAAGATTTGGTAGGTTACCCCGTTCAAGGTTTTCAGTGGCTCGTGTAACACGTTGTATATCGAATACTCTCTAGTGCCTACATTGTGAGATACATTATAGCAGCTATGCTATTCTCTTATTCACACATTCGACGCTGCGTTCGTCAACGAGCTCGACGTCGAGACAGCCTTGTCTAAAATCTTAGCTGTTTTATTTGACATCAGGAATCGAGGTTGTGGGCGAGTTCGTCGCTATTTTTCGTTAGAGAATACGAAGTTCGTACATTAAACGTCAAACTCTCGACGCAGTGTAGTTCCAGCTCACGCCACATTCGTCGCCGAGCACTAGTGTCGTTTAAAGTACATTAGTGAATACCATTTTTAGGCTCGACGCAGCCGCAGCGCTGACACAGCGCTGACAGCAAGGCGGTTTCCTTAGTGAATAACACTGCAGGCATCTATTAGCAGGATCAAAGCTTATTATTTCATAATCATGCACTTTTAGAACACCTTTTAGTTTTATCACCAACTTAAATTCTTAAACCTTGACTTAACATATATTTTCAGTTTAAATTATTGATATTTATTAGTAATAACGTAAAAAAATATCAGCGAAAGTGTTACACGATATGGCGTCACATGTTATGGAAAAGTCAGCCATATTTGTTTTCTTTTCTACTGATATAGTTAAAAGCATACGAGTACATAGGGACAGGCAGCGGGAAGCAACTTTGTTTTACACTATTTAGTGTGTAGTGATTGCTTTGGATTTTATGCCGCCTAGGATGACTTGCCTTTTTAAAGTTAATAATTATTACCTACATTTTGTCAGCTGTTCCCTGTACTGTAGATATGCATTAAAAAATGTAACAAGGAGACAATTTTATAATGGCGCCTATTTTTAACCGCATCCAAAAAAGGTTCTCAAAGTTGACAGTTTTTTTGTATGTATGTTACTTGGGCTGCTATTTCGCCGAAATATTTTTGGTCTAATTTTACTTTGGTTCAAAATTTACCAATTTACAAAACTGACTTCAAGTTCCCAACTCCTCCTGCGGGTATCGTAAGAGTCGACTAAGGAATTGAAGTGTCACTGACCATTCTACAAGATTGATGATGGGCAGCAGCGTCATCATAGTGGACACATTACTGCGATCGCCAATCCGCTTGCCCAGCGTGGCTCTTATGGGCATTTACCTCCTAATGTGTCTATACGCATAGTTAATTGGAGAAGCCTACGTCCAGCAGTGGACTAACATAGGCTGATGATGATGATGATGACTTCAAGTTTTGCGAGTGAGGCAAAACTTCGCGGTAGGCGTCAGAGTCAAAGAGCAGTAGGTGACCACGTGTTACGATATGGACGAGCCAGAGGTCACGCGTGAACAAGTAGGCTACTTATTTAATTGCTCTGATACGTGATTGTCAGCACCTATGCCTACACGCCGTTGTCACCATGTTTACCTTTTTTATTTATAGATAATTTTACCTAACAATAATTAACAAATTAAAAATTTAAAAACAACCAACTTCAACCGATTTCTCCAAGATCCTATCATGTGTGGTTTCCATCATTGGTTTCCTATCATCAAATCCTACTTTCTGAATGCAAATTCTAGTAAATGAATGATAATGACCAAAAGCGCCATACATGTACCTATAACATTTGAAGAGATCCCTCGATTTCTCCAAGATCCCATCATCAGACCGCAACTTGTTGCCAATGGTCAAAATCGATTCACCCAGCTGGAAGTTATGAGGTAACAAACATAAAAAAAAAACAAAGTAATTCAAAACCTCCTTTTTGTAGAAGTTTCACCCCCTCTTCAATATAACATGCTTATGAATTTCTAAATTAACCTGCTGCTTAATAATCATCATAACACTACGAACAAATAAAACATGGAAGCCACACGCCCTGCGACCATATAGAACATGGACGTCTAACGCCAGCTCAACGTCTAACGCCAGCTCAAAAATGCCCCCAAAAGCAATTGTTCAATTGTGCCAAGATGGGCAGGACATAGCGCTTTTCTTAATACTGCGCATATTTCGACGCAACATCGGTTGACAAATGTTAATAGAATATAACCAATCAAAACTTTGATGGACCAATCACAACTATTTTTAAATGGCGGTTTAAGCTTTTATAGGTTGATATTGACATTCATTACCGTGATGCATTGAAGAGGGGGTGACACTTGTCAACTAAAATTCAGGACCGTTTTTGAAAGGCAATTTAATATGGCGTGCGGCTTCCATGTTTTGTTTGTTCGTAGCGCACGCCATACTAAATTGCCTTCCAAAAACGGTCCGTTGACAAGTGTCACCCTTTCAATACATCACGGCAATGAATTTGAGTGTCAACCTATAAAAACTTAACCGCCATTTAAAAATAGTTGTGATTGGTCCATCAAAGTAATGATTGACGATATTCAATAAACATTTGTCAAAAATGTTGCGTCGAAATTAGCGCGGTGTCAAGAAAAGCGCTATGCCCTGCCCATCTTGGCACAATTGAACAATTGGTTTTGGGGGCATTTTTGAGCTGGCGTTAGACGTCCATGTTATACCTATATGGTCGCAGCTATAATAAAAAAAAACAAATCCGACTTCAACCGATTTATTGATTTAAACTTTCACGATTATCACTCATATTTTAAAGACAAACGGGTCTTAATCGCGTAAACTTACGTTTAATTATATCCTGACGTTTCGGGCATGACGTTACACCCGTGGTCGCAGGCAGACACCGATTTAACCGATTTCTCCAAGATCCTATCATCAGACCGAGGCTTCGCTTGGTGCCAACGGGACCATCTCGGGGTTATACCCGTTCGATTTAAATACCTAGCCAAGCAATCGTATACGATTAAATTATCGTATACGATTGCTTGGCCAGGTCTGCTGGTCTTCGTCGTCCCAATTAGTTCGGATAATTGAAGCTTTACTGTATACGTACACGTTCGACGCCGGTGACACACATATGTGACCGAAAAAACTGTACTCCTATGCCAGTGACACACATACGTGATCAAAGTAATCTTATTCTTATGCCACTAGCATTAATCAAGTTCTCACTCCTATGCCAGTGGCATCGAAATACGAACGTTTTTGACACAGTGCTGTGTCACCGGCATAGGAGTACAATCTTTTCGGTCACTTAAACTGACAGAGGCATGAATGACTCTTTATCTGACTTTAGGTAATAACAATGACAAAGAGCAATACCCCTTATAGTGTAACGTGTGCGATACGGACAAGCCAGAGGTCGCGTGGTAGTAGTTTGTTTTATTGTTTTTATACGTGATTCTCATTACCTATACTAGTGTTACTACAATGGGATATTTTCTTTTGTTAACCGACTTCAAAAAAGGAGGAGGTTCTCAATTCGGCTGTATGTCCTTTTTTGTAGTTTGTTACCTTATGAGGTTTGGTACCTTGTGAGGTATAACAGTCATAACTCCCGACCGGATGGGTACGAGAGGGAGCACCATACGTTTTCCGCTAAGCCGGTCGCCTTAGACCGATGTCGTGGCCGCGGCATTAGATTCTTTAGAGTGGATTTATCTGAGTTTGTAGTTAACCGACTCAATTCAGCGTACCTTGGGACTAGGTCGATTTGTGTAAGATGTCCATTGTCCAAAGATATTTACTATTATTGTGTATTTATATAAACATCCGTTTCTCTAATTGTGGACTCTGTATCTAAGTTTAGGCAATACGTGCCGGAGTTAGATTAGATAAGCTAATGATTATAACAATCAACGGATACTGAAATCGTCAAAAACATATTATGTAAAAGTAGTACATACTCGTAAATTTTCCGGCTAAGACATGAAATATCGATTTGGCACTAGACCCACTAAAAGCGAGTTAGCGATTGATAGCTTGGCTATAAAAACGAACAAAAAACAATCGCTTGCGGATAAAAACACCTTTGTTGAAAATGTCCGGATTACATAGCGTTTTTATTTCGGAAGAAATCAATGAAACTCTTCACTTTAATTTTCAACTCTAAAGTCTAAACCAATGTGGAATTGTGGATTAGGTCTAATTTTCACTTGCACCACGACAATGCGATGTCATCGAGGAAAAGTCAATTGAAATAGATGAAAGAAGTGACACTGAATGATTATTTAGGTATATAAAAAATCCGAAAAAATTAATAATAATGAAATGTTAGCCGTAAGCTCCCGCTAAGAAACACGAATATATATAGGTATTTTTATTTTTTTATATAATTTTATTAACTCATACAAAACATTTAAACACGAAACTATAGGCGCTCTGAGAATTTAGATAAGTTTCTGGACCTGACGCCTCAGTGCTGCCGCCCTGGTGAATGTCATTTCAGAAAACCCTTATTTAGTACGAGAGCTGGTCGCTAATTGTCTAATACGCTCCTTGAACTTAAACTTTTTTTTTACAGACTTAAAAAAAAGAAGAATGTTCTCTATTCGACTGATTTTTTTTTTGTTGTATGTGTGTCCGAGAATCGTGTACCGATTTTAATATGTTTTTTCTGTGATCGAACGTGTATAACCCCGAGATGGTCCCGTTAGCACCAAGTCGAAGGATCTCTTTAAATGTTATAGGTACATGTATGGCGCTTTTGGTAATTTTCTTTAATTTACAAGAATTTGCATTTAGAACAATGACGGAAACCACAGATGATAGGATCTAAATCGGTTGAAGTTGTTTTTTTTTAATTTTGTGATTATTTCAAATATTTTAAACTGTTGTGCGATTTACAATGCAAGTACCCTACTTGGCAAATGACAATGCACCAACCGTCGACCGATAATGCAATCTTATCCACTTGGCTATCGGGATTAATTGTATCAATTACGTTGACTTGTGAAAATAAAATCGGATTATGTTATGAAACACCTGTCTCATAATGACCACCTGTTTTTTTTAATATCACATCGGTGGTAAAGAAGCACACGGCCCGCTTGATATAAAGCGGTCACCGTAGCCTATAGACGCTTGCAACCAACCCATTAATTTGAAACTCTTTCATACGAATCGATCGATCTATCGGTCAAAATGTATGAAAAAGACTTAAAAATATTAGATGTCATATACCAAAGAAAAACGACCAAGATCACCTAATGGCCGAGGTGGGGATCGAACCCACGTACTCAGCTTTCGCGGCTGATGCCTGTACCCCTCGGCCACTAGGTCTTAGCAACCACCGGTCAAATTTCTCGGGTATATGACATCTAATATTTATAATTTATATACTATTAAGTAGTGCGACTACTGGGGAAAAATAAAAAGTACAAATCAAAATATTTAGTTAGTAAATAATTTGATTTGTGTTTTCGCAATACGTTAAAGACTTTTTTTTTAGATTTCGTGATTGGCCCCATAGCAAAAGTTGTGCAGTATAGCCTACTAAATCACCCCGTTCAAGGTTTTCAGTGGCTCGTGTAACACCCTGTAAAAAATACTATAATATTTGAATGCCTCTTGGACTCTTAGGCACTGGTCTCACCGCGAGCTACTAAGCTATGAACTATCGACTATAAACACGAACAAAAGATACGCTCTCCCGTGTAAATAAAAGAGACACGGCAATACTCGCCCAGCTATCAGCTATCACCGCCGGGCGAGTATCGCCGTGTCTCTTTTATTTACACGGGAGTGCGTACCTTTTGTTCGTGTTTATTTATAGCCGATAGTTCATAGCTTAGTAGCTCGCAGTGAGACCAGTGCCTTAAGCTACAGAACTCAAGAATAACACTTGTATCGGAAGAGCACTGGGGACGTCTATTTTTAGACATACATTGTTGTAACAAAATTTCCTTGTTGTAAGTTTGACAAAGGGACTTCTTTAATGTAATGGACCTCATGCAGGGTCCGCCCGGATAGCTACCACCGTCTTACCCGTTACCCTGCCGCTAAATAGCAGTGTTTGCACTGCTGTGTTTCGGTTTGGGGGTAAGATAGCCGGTGTAATTACTGGCATAGATAGAGGCAATCCATGTAAGTCCTCAGGGTAGGCAGCGCATAGGCGATTTTCTGATCGCTATGTCCATGGGCCTCAGTTCCTGCTTTCCATCAAGTGGGCTGAGAGCTCAGTTGTCTACCTTCGTCACATAAAAAAAACCTCTACTTATAATTATCTAATATAGATGGACGAATCAACTTTTTCTTGTCTGTTATTGCCATAGTTACGGTCCCCTGAGTTACGCTGGTTTTATGCAAAATTATGTTACAAGAGGTTACATAAACAAAAAATAAAAACAATGTACTAGTGTTTTGGTGAAATTGTTATGGACTAAAATGTAATGATTATTATAATTATTATGTAAGTACCTAATGTATACTTTATGACATGCAAAATTATTTCTAATTTTATCAATAAAAATCTCATTCTCAATTAATTTGATTTGTTCCACAAAAATGTGGCCCAGTAGAGTTATTTTGTATGTTCTTAGTTTTAATTACATAATTGCAAACATTGAAATGACGCAAATCGGCATACGAATTACGAACGAGACTTCTATTCGCGATAGATAATTTATGGAAATAAATCTAAAGCATTGCTATTGAAAAAAGATAAATATAACCTTTGGCCAGTTAATGCTAATGTTTTGAATATACACGGTGGGCCCGAGGAACCCGACAGATTCAAACAGGGTATTCCTGAAGATATTACGAGTAATTAATGTTATATCAACATAGGTCTAATTAAGTATCCTAACAATTTTGTTTTTTAGAATAAAGTAAATCAATTAAATTTAGCACTTCCTTGTAAACAAATCTTTAGTTGAGTGAATGAGAGAAAGATATTCTTCTCCTTTGGCGAAAACCGACACTTTACGAATCATTCCGACATAAAACGATGTACGGCGAGCGGCGTGACGGTATGTGTCATGTCATGTCATGCTCATGTAACTGTTTAAAGTGTTTACCATTCACATTATGACATTACAAAAAAAGTCTTATGGGTAGGTCAAGCATGTTCGTGTTTAAGTGAATCGACCCAAACATCTCAATTTATTGAGTTCATAATGCCAATCATTTAGGTACATAAAAGGTAAAAATCATCATCATCAGCCTATGATAGTCCACTGCTGGCCGTAGTCCTCTCCTATTGCGTAAGACGCATTAGGAAGTAAATGCCCATAATCGCCACGCCTGGCAAGCGGATTGGCGATCGCAGTAATGTGTCCACTATGATGACGCTGCTGCCCATCATCATTTTTCTATCAAGTAATGGTCAGTGACACTTCAATCCCTTAGTCGACTTTTACGACACCCGCAGGAGGAGTTGGGGTGGTGACAAATGTATTCTTACTGCCGTCACCACACGGCCACGGCCAAGGGTAAAAATAATTAATTGTATCTAAATAAATTTCCAAAGTAAAAGCGATTATGCTAGTGAAACCATATTTAGTACTTTCGCATTGTTTTATGATATTTTTTATTTGAAATTAGTTAGTTATACTAGCAAAAGAAAAGAAACCCAATCCAAACAACGAATTTTTAATTAATCAAATTTTCAAAATGTGAACCCTATTTATATTGGAAGGCATTTTCTCGCTTTGCATGAGGATTTTCTGGAAGCCACATATGTAGGTTGTGAGAATTGAATACTCCTTCTCTTGTGAATAAAGATTCGTCAGACCACAATATCTTGTTGAGAAATCCGGGATCTTCTACGAGTTTCTGATTCATTCTTTGACAATATGCTATTCTAGCAAGCCTATCGTTGTTTAACAGCCCTTGTACTTTTCGATAGTGAAAAGAGTGAAGACCGTACCTTTTCCATAATTTTAATACGACCCTGTAATTAACTCCTACAATCCGAGCAACGGCTCTCGATGACAACGTCGGATCTTCCGTGATCATGTTCATTATCCGGTTCTCCGTATGTAAATCCAGATTGATCACTCTTTCATAACGAATTTTTCCAAGACCTAGTTCAGAAAATCATCTATGTACGTATCCACAAACGTAGCATGGTGCGGCACACGACGAGTTGGATACCTGATCCTAAACTCAACAACTGCTTCATGGGAGTTGCCGTCACAAAATCCGTAAATAAAATGGATATCTGCTAATTCGCGTGAAGAATAACGCGGTGGCATAGCGATTATTTATTTAAACAGAAGTATTTGCAATGTGATTTTGCGTGACAATCAGCGAACTTTTTGACCGACTTTTTGACGTTGACATATCAGTCACATTAATTTCAAACTAGGTATGGGCCAGTTATGGTAAATAGTTTGCACTCTTGTGTATTCTATTGATAAGTGAAGAGTATTATTTCTGATAAATGAAAGATAAAGGTATAATGTTAAAGTACGCCTAGGAATGAGAAAAGGTAACTACACTCAAACTTCAAGCTCCCCATGCTCATTACAATTAAAATAAATATTCATAGTGACGAAAGAAACCTTTTTTATTTGGATGACAAACTCTTCGATAGGTACTAACTGGCCAGAAATACTGAAAATAGTGCTTGTTAAGTCGCTATACTTTTTTAAACTAACTATGCACGTGATGTTCTTAGGGTGCGTTAGACTGGAGATTTTAGAATTTCAGTTTTGATTAAAATAATGAATATCTCGAAAATTATGCGTAATTGGACTGCAGGTCATGCACATTATATGCTCCAAATAGGCTTTAGAATCGGTAGTTAAAGTTGGTCGGGTTCCTCGGGCCCACCGTGTATTTATAGTTAGAAGTTATATTTTATGTTTTGTATCTTATTTATTATGCAACATAATCTGTTGAACATACGGGGCGGAAAGTATTTTTTCCCCTCACTAGCTCGTAAAGCGCTCGTTTATCGTTTAATACGAGCGGGTAAAAACGCTTTTTACACACTTGTGAATAAAGTAATTTGACATTGCTCTAATTCCTATAGCCCCCTACTGGCTAGTATAAGTGGATCTGTATGACCGTAGTAAACATGCGCAATCGGAGCTCACATGTTAAATTGGTCTTTTTCATGGGTGACTTTGTAAGCCATTGGCTATATTCACGTTCCAGAAGTAACTCTATTCTACGACACGTTTCGACATTGAGTTTTAAATGGTTTTTTTAAGTTAATTTACATTTGGATGAGATTTGTAATCATATTTCCTCGCGATAGTGAGGGGAAAAAAGTTGTATTACACTTGGCGGCAAAGTTTGTTCAACTCTCGTGCCTTGAGACCTTCGCAATGCTCAAGATTCCAGTTTTTGAACCACTCGCTACGCTCGTGGCTCAATTTTGGAATCTTTCGCTAGCTCAGGTCTCAATATTGGCACGACAGTTAAACAACAACTTTGCCCCCTTGTATAATAAATAACTATTAAAGCGGTTTATTTTCTTGAATTTAGTTAGTATATTTCATCGGTTGTCAACCAAATCGACGTAGCTTGTCAAAATTGAGGCTTTTGTTTTTGCTTTTGCTTGTTCGATACGAGTTGGATCAAAATAATGTATTATAAATGGATAGTAACTGGGCCACCTTATACTAATACGATACTAGAAACAACGATTGCATTGCATAAGAAAATGGTGGTAAAATTAAAAAACTGGCCAAGAGCATGTCGGGCCATGCTCAGTGTAGGGTTCCGTATTTATTCAAAAACGTCTGGGCCAATTATGTTCGAAATAGTTTTATTTTAAAGTATTCCATAAGCCTACTCATGATTTTTTTCCATATTTTTGGACCTACGGATCAAAAGTTAGAGGACACACATTTTTTTTTTCTTTTGGAGCGATTATCTCCGAAAATATTGACTTTAGAGAAAAAGTTGCTATTAAGACCCCTATTATTTATTATTTTTAAGAGACCTATAAAATGATACCCCACACTATAGAATTACAGCAAATAAAAAAAAACATCCCCACAGTTGGGTCACCCACTTATCAAAAAAAAAATTTTTCTAGTTTTTTTTGTACCACTTTGTTGGCATGATTAATATGTATACCTGTACCAAATTGCACATTTCTAGTATTAACGGCCACTGAGTTATGCTGCGGACAGACGGAAAGACGGATATGGATAGAATAACTTACTGTGTAACACCTTGTAAACCACATTATAAGTGCAATAAAGGTTGAGTATTGAGGGAATGCTTGTTTGGTCTAAATGCACCTTAACGCGATGGCAATAGAAGCCTGCTCAGATATTTTTGAGCATATTAGCTGTTCCGATAAATATGATGCCTATGGTACGGTCGAGGAATTTAAATCAAATCAAATCAAATCGTTTATTTGCAAGAATACAGCAGGTACATAATAGCTGTTATCATTTTAAAGTGCACAGTGTACTCCACTCACAATAGAGCATGCAAATATTAAAAGTACTTATATTAATTTCCTACCCATTTCGTACCTTGTCATAGTAGCTGTAATAGGACAGTCCTAGCAGCTTTCATATTGATTGTCACTGTGACAAGGTACGAAATGGGTAGGAAATTTAATTCCTCGACAGTACGAACGCGTTCAGTAGCACTTAAAATGGATTTTAATTAAAGATACTAAAACTACAATGTATTTTTTATCTGTACAATCGTGTTTACGAAAGATAACCACTTGGAAACAGCTCGGAACAGGTGAGCGAAGAATTGATAAAATTGCGAAAATCACGCTTAAAGATAAGTTATTTTAGTCACCGGAACTTCGGTTACTTTTTAATTTATTTGTTACACAATAAATAATGACCATTTCCCAAAAGTTTGTACAACTTTTTCCCCCAAAATATTTGAATATGATATGAAACATTCCTTTTTTAACCGACTTCAAAAAAAGGGGGAGATTCTCAATTCGACTGATTTTTTTTTGTTGTATGTATGTTACCTGATATCTCCGAGAATCGTTAACCGATTTTGAAATTTATTTTTGTGATCGAACGTGTACTACCCCGAGTTGGTCCCGTTGGCACCAAGTTGGGGTCTGATGATGGGATCTTGGAGAAATCGAGGGATCTCTTCAAATGTTATAGGTACATGTATGGCGCTTTTGGTAATTTTCATTCATTACAAGCATTTGCATTCAGAAAGTACGATTTGAAACCAATGGTGGAAACAAATCGAGGATCTTGAAGAAATCGGTTGATGTCGATTTTTAAAGTTTTTAATTTGGTGATTATAATTTATTTGTTACACAATAAATAATGACCATTTCTCAAAAGTTTGTACATTTGGAGCACGCTTCAATATTGATTAAAGGCTGGTAGAGTCAGTGGTGATAAGCAAGATCCACCTTTTTTTCCCCAAAATATTTGTATGAAACATTCCTTTTTTGTTACCAATAATCTATGGCCGTGTGGTGACGGCAGAATACATTTGTCACCAGTGGTGGTGACTCACCACCCCAACTCCTCCTGCGGGTGTCGTAAGAGTCGACTAAGGGATTGAAGTGTAACTGACCATTATTTGATAAAAGATTGATGATGGGCAGCAGCGTCATCAATAGTCATCAAAGTTGACACATTACTGCGATCACCAATCCGCTTGCCCAGCGTGGCGATTATGGGCATTTAACTCCTAATGCGTTTATACGCATATTTAATAGGAGAGGCCTACGTCCTGCAGTGGACTATCATAGGCTGATGCAATCTATAGGAAAACTAACTGGTAAGAAAAAGGAAACTTCCGTCTATACGATTTTTCTGGGACATTGGGAAATGTCTTGCTTAGTATCATTAACTTTATCAGCCTACCAATTTTTAATAATATCGAAATGTACTATCTTTTTCGTCATCATTATCAGAAATATCTTTTTTTTTTAAATAGCTGGTACCTATTTGCAGCTTCGTTTAGTTTGGGTCGAGGTTAATTAATATGGATAACATTTGCGTCGAGTGAATGTACTTTCGCAAAGATTTAAACTACGTACGTATTTAAATCTACATTTTATTACCACAGATAAGATATATGGATTAAAGGCTAGTGCCAACATGAGGTCAATCGATAAGTAGGAATAACAACACTATCATAAAACATGAGGTAAACAAGTTATCAAGTACAAATCGCCATGTTTGTGATTGGTCAGTAAACACGCAACGCAATAGTCATTTGTTTTGCGGGGACAAGTTATGAATTCCAATCCCTCATTATGCTCAGAATTCCATTTTAGTAACCCTCGCTATGCTCAGGATCAGAGCGGGATTAAATAGACTCGCATTTTATAGGGGCCTCTAAAATCTGGAATAGACCACAAACGCTTCTATTTATGTTTTGCATATACAGGGTGTAAGTCTAATACGGGCGAAGCTCTTAACGGGTGTTAGTTTACGACGTAATAAGTACATTCAAATAAATTTACTTAAAATTAGAGCAACAAAATTTTCCATACAAAATAATTCGGCGCGCAATGTAGAGCAACATACGCGAGTTAAAGACTCGATGACAGCTAATTTCAATAGCAGATGACATAACTGCCATATCAACAATAACAAATGTTCGTACCTACATTGCTGCTCCGATAATCTTAAAAAAAATCTGTGGGGTCATAATTGAGAATTATTTTAAAAAAACCTTGTATTGTAATACATGATTGCATTGATTACACTAATGAATCCCATGCCTGGTTTAATTGATCGCCCGTATTAGACTTACACACTGTATAGCAAAGAAAGTACAATCAGAGACAGAAGCTTGTATGAACTTCTTTTAATTCCAGTATGGCCGCCAACACATCGAAGTGGCGAAGAAGCTGCAGCGCAACGACAGCTCGGACGACGACGACCCGCCGGTGCCGGACGACAAACCGCCGTCCGCCATCTTTAAGGAGAACGGCATTAATGGTGAGCCCACGGTTCCCACTTTTGCCCACGCTGCCCACTTTTGCCCACACTTCCCACTTTTACCCACGCTTCCCATTTTTGCCCACCGTGACCACTTTTGCCCACGCTTCCCCATGCTACCGACTTTTGCTCACGCTTCCCACATTTTCCCACGATGACCACTTTTGCCCACGCTTCCCCATGCTTCCCCATGCTTCCGACTTTTGCCTAAGCTTCCTACTTACCTACGCTTCCCACGTTTGCCCACGCTTCCCACATTTGCCCACTGTAGCCCACACATTGCTCGGATGACGAATCTTCAGGAAGAACGGCAGTAATGGTGAGCCCACGATGTCCACTTTAGCTCACACTTCTGACTTTTTCCAACGTTTCCGACTTGCCTACGCTTCCCATGTTTGCCCACGTTGCCCACTTTTGTCCAAGCTGCCCACTGCTGCCCACTGTAAAAGTTGCCCCGAAGTTGCGAAGAAGCTGCAACGCAACGACACTTCGGACGACGACAAGCCCCCGTCCGCCATCTTTAAGGAGAACGGCATTAATGGTGAGCCCACGCTGCCCACGGTTCCCACTTTTTCCCACGGTGTTCACATTTGCCCACGGTGTTCACGTTTGTCCAAGGTGTTTATATTCCCACTGCGTCCACTTTTGCCCGTTGTTTGGTAAGGAACTGTACAATAAAAAATAACGTGCTGTCAAGAAGAAAGAAAAAACCGGCCAAGAGCGTGTCGGGCCATGCTTAGTGTAGGGTTCCGCAGTTGTTCAAAAACGGCCGGGCCGATTATGTTCGAAATAGTTTTATTTTTAAAAGTAGGTATTCTATAAGCCCACTATTAATCATTTGTTTCATCATTTTTGGACCAATGGATCAAAAGTTTAGAATAGGATAGATCCAGGAGCTTTTTTGACGTTTAATTTTATTTCATAATGTATTTCAAATTTATTCATATTCAGACATGTCATAAAAATAACAATACATTTCAAAAAAAAAAACCTTAACTCAAATTATTATTAAGGCAAAATTATTTTAAGTAATTTATTTCGTAAGATTTAGTTGTGGTCAATATTATTGTTAAGATATAATTTAACTTAAATATAATTTTCCTAAGACAGTAATTACCACAACTATGTCCCTCTGGCCATACAAAACACGTGATAGTCTCAACTAAATGGCCCATTATGGCAATAGTTGCATAACCATTGTTTCGCTAAGTGAGTAAGTGGTTTAACAACAAAAATTTTCAATTGCATAACTCGGTGTAATTTTATAGCCCCATCAAGTCAGTGGTGTGGGTGTCTTAATACTAAGGCTGAATTTACGATTCCCATGTGAATGTATCCGTTAACGCAAAACCACCTAATCGAATGAATCGAAAATCTTGTTTTAGGTATAATAAAATAGTACATTCCGACACAAGTGCGAAAAACTTGAAATTCGAAAGTGGCGATATTTTAACACACGACCGTGTTTTAAATCGACACGAGTTACGAATTTCCTTTTTGCACGTATCTCGTACGACGTTTTTTAGTACAGATGGCCATCCGAAGTTTTGGACCTGACGTAAAATGAGCCACTTCTCGCACTAGCGCCTAAAAAGGCACCATCTGTATTAAAATTGTTTTTCTCTGTAAATGACAAGTAAAAGTACAGGTACTTTTACTTGCCATTTACAGAGTCGTGAACACACCTTTAAGCCCCTACCTTATTGATTTCAAGACAAGTCTATATTGTCTATTCCCTATAAACGCATCCGGGCTTACACGCAGTGCGTTTTTGGATATTAAGACACCTCGTGTGTATACGACGTAATGAAATACATGGTTGCCAACCTTTGAAATGTCATTTCTGATGAATAGTTTTTTTTTTATTTTAGTCCTTGTGGACAGGCGAAAGCACTAAGCCATACTGCCTTGATGAATAGTAAACCATAGAGGAGCTTTGTTTTTTTATTTTTAACGTCTCCAGCCCGACCATGATTATTAGTAAAATTGTGTTTGATTAAGAATATTTTTAAAATTTACAGTGTGGTCGTAGAAAAAGTATTGTATGCAACATTGTTAAACTGAGTCAAAAAATGCTCGTGACAACTTTAATAAAAATTTTCAGCTTCGCCTTAAATTGTTACCCACGCTACTCACCTTTTTTAACCTCTCTTAAACAACGGTTGCATAAAATACTATGTAATTATTAATCGTGCTATTCATAGGCAAAAAATATCTAAAAAGACTTGTACGAATCCGAAGCTTATTTAGGAGTTGTAATTGTTTTATTTATTTTATTTTGGATTTTATTGTGGACCATAATCGCAGTAACTACTGGGAATTTTTACACCACTGGTGTCAGATGGGTGGTAACAGGTGGGAATAATCCATTTCATTCGTTCCCTTTCACGCAAATTTATAGCAACATAAAGGCACAACAGCAAAAAAACAATTATATGTTAATATATAATATCAAATTGCCCTCTATAGCAAATTCAACGCAACGGAGAGTTGTCGAGCATGCGGACGATTGTGGTAGACACACGTCTTGGAGTGGCTTAAGGTTGTAGTACCTTCGAAACATTAAGTACAGATGTCGCTAGAGATTAGCTTCACAATACCATTGACTAAATTCGCTGTGATTTACGGAAGGTAGTCTGGTGTAATTGGAAGCACGTTGGACCGTCAATCCAGAGGAAGCGGGTTCGAATCCCGTGACAACCAGAGTTTTTCACAGTTAATTTTTTTTATGGTTAGCACACCTGTTACGACATTGTGGAATTATATATTATTTTCAGGTACAAAGATGACAGTGATAGAGCGAGACGAGATACTCGGTCCGTCTCCGGAGCTGAACTACAAAAGAAGCACGAGCCAAGAGAGGGTTTCTAACGGCGTGAAACCGGACAGCGCGGGCAAGGGAGAGGGGACGAAAGAGGTACGTCTCTTTCTACCGAAAAGGTTCCAAAGGTTAGGTAAATACCCTTAAGGGTCATCGAAAAAAAAATTACATCATCGTCATATCAGCCAAAAGACGTCTGTCACCCCTATAATATGCGATATGACATCTAATATTAATAAATAGTTATTATCAGTACAGATGGTGCTTTTTTTACGCGCTAGTGCGAGAAGTGATTCATTTTAAGTCAGGTCGATGTCTTCGGACTGAAAAACGTCGTACGATACACGTGCGAAAACGAAATTCGGAACTCGTGTCGATTTAAAAGTACTCCCTTAGGTCCTACTTTCCACACTTGTATCATAATAGTACATTACGATACAAGTGCGAAAAAAATGAAGTTCCAAACGAGTGGAGTTACGAATTTCGTTTTCGCACATGTATCGTACGACGTTTTTCAGTACATATGGCCCTCTGAAGATTTCGACCTGACGACGTAAAATGGACCATTGCTCGCACTAGCGCGTAAAAAAAGCGTAGCATCTGTACTGAAATAGTACATTACGACACAAGTGCGAAAAACAGGAAATCCGAAACGAGTGGCGATTTTCTAAAACACGACCGAAGGGAGTGTTTTAAATCGACACGAGTTACGAATTTCCTTCTTGCACGTGTCTCGTACGACGTTTTTTAATACAGATGGCCCTTCGAAGTTTTGGACCTGACGTAAAATGACCCACTTCTCGCACTAGAGCCTGGGTTGCAAAGGCACCATCTGTACTAAAAAAACTTATTTATTTCATTATTTTTGCAGAATAACCTAGAATTCCACCTCCACCACTGCATGGACCTGGTGAAAGCTGGGATGGAGTCCATCATCGAGGACCAGGTCACCTCCGTCTTCGAGGCCGAAGAGTTGAGGAGTTGGAACCTGCTCACCAGAACTAACATGTCAGTACCAAGACTAATAATAATCTAGAGGGTGTCACGACTTGGGGCTTGCAAATCAAAAATTCAAATAAACGCTTCGAAGATTCAGTCCATTTTAATATTCGAATAATAAGGCATGAGGTATACGAATATTTTTTAAACTAAAAAATACAGGGGAGGCTCTCTTACTTTGTCCATTAATCACGTCATACGATTTTAGCCTATTTTGGACCCCTACCTCCCTCATGGTGATATTTTCAGGACCCTCCCGCCCCCCTAGCCAATATGACGTGTAATTTATTGCCAACTTTTTTTTTAATAACACTTGTTCCGGGTTTGACATCTGGTTATATTTATAAAGTGATCTTAAAGAAAAGTATAGATGATTGTTTTTACTAGCTCTATTGCTATTCAGCAGAGAGTAACAAAAAATTACACGTGATTTATCCGTTGACCCCCCCTCCCTTATGATGATAATTGGTGATTTTTTTTACCAACCCTATACAGTATGACGTGATTAATGGACAAGTCCTATATATCGTCGGGGTTAGTGCAATACCGCGTTACTATAACTGGGTCATTGTCAGTCGAAAAAACAAAAGACCACTCGGTCAAAAGTTAACATCTTGTATAAATCTATCTTACAATTTTATTACATAGGGATGTAGACCGGGGAACTAAGTACGTTCATTGTTTTATCCCAAAATTAGTACTTGAATTGCTTAACTTTAGGTATGTCCACCGAAGAGACGATAACTTAAATCTGACAATGGCCCAACTACCAAAGCAGATAGAGTTCAAATATCGAACAATTGACACTCAACTTGACACAAATTGAATTTGTTAGTTACGCGGTATTGCACTATCCCCGATACATGCATACTTATACTATAATTGAAATGAGTTCTAAATAAATTACGCTATGCAATATTTAGATTGTGACGATCTTGTAATGAATATGTAATTACTCGCTTTCATGCAATGAATTGTTTGTATTTGTATTATGTCTGGTTGCAGGCAATACGAGTTCCTGTCCTGGCGGCTGACCATCATCTGGATGATGGGTTTCGTGGTCCGCTACCTCTTCCTGCTACCTCTCAGGATCATGATCTTCGTGATAGGGGTGAGCATACTCCAACAGGCTCATATATACGGTCCTAATTTATTAGATGCTGATATTTTTACAGCTGATAGTACTCGGTCTCTGGAGTATATTCAACCGTGAAACATTATGGCTTTTACGATGTTTTTTTGGAGAAAACGGAAGAACAAATTTGCTGCGTAAAACACCCTGTTTAGGTGATTATTAAATGAAAACTCATTGAACAGATTCTAGTACCTCTTTTACGTACCACTTTACTGGAACTGGCCACTTCACGTCGATAAATTAAATACTTGATTGTCAATGTCATGTTATTTTCCGTTGGATTGTGTCGTTTGATGACATGACAGACAGTGTTATTGTGACATGTGATAATGCACAATGAAAATTACGTCAAAAAAGTTACATGAAAAGATTTCTTAATTTATATTTAAAGTTAATTATTTTAATGTAAAGTATCATGTGTTAAAATATCTGCAACTAATAAATTAGGACCTTATATACCCCCTTATTCATAAACGTTTGCTAACTTAACAAACCGCTAATAATTGTTGGTCCCTTTTGCTCTTATGGGCATATTGTTGAGACCGAAAGGGACAAACAATTATTAACGGCTTGTTAAGTTAGCAGACGTTTATGAATAAGGGGGTAAGTTTTGCAACAAATAGACAAATATGAAACAAGAGTCATAATCATTTAGTCAAGTGAGTGCATTTTTGAGGCTTATAATTTAACTTATACACGTTACATCATAAAAATGAACCGTAGCTTGAGTAAAGTTTTGACAATACGTAAGAAGTATAGAAAATTGTTGCTAATTTTTTCCTTATACTGATTTAAAACTTTCATACCGACGAATTTGATACCTGCATTAATTTAACGAAACGGGATTTATTGAGTATAAATACCCGGGACCACGAGTGCAGTGCCTTACTCGAAACGTCAGAGGTCATTTTTGAAGCATAGGTCCCATGATTAAGTCCCATTTCGTTAACATTATTTTGTTCCTTTATTTAAACCTTCTATAGCTGTTTTTTTATTTTTTATGTAATTTTACATAAACTTATATCTATTCATGTAATGTGTTGTTTACTTGTTTCTTGACTAAATTTACTAATTTTCTTCTTTATTTTTTTAGACATATTCTTTTATTTTTCATTTTATTCTTCTTTTATGTAAACCATAGACAAACGAATATACTAAAGTACTTATCTTATCATGCGGCCAACCAGTTAGTAAAAACACGCGGTAAAATAAAATTTTCTATGATTTCTCAAGTACATTTTTTGTATTTGCCGCCATTTTTACTGTTTTTTTTTTCATTTATTAAAGCTTTGGCTACAAGGGCCATTAGCTTACCATTTTTACTGATAACTTGGTTGACCAGATAATAATATTGCATCGTTATACAAATTTTACGTTTGTTTATGGTCGCAAATAACTTTCCAAATCTTGTCTATGCTAACTTTTTTCCACTAACCACGCCACAGATACTATTCATGCTGACAATGACAACACTGGCCAGTGTGTTGCCAAAAGGAAAAATACAAAAGATCATCGGGAGATGGTCGTACATGATCTCGATAAGGATTATGATTCGATCCTTATCTGTGGTCATAAACTATCATGACAAGCAGAACATGCCGAAAGGCGGCATTTGCGCTGCGAACCATACAACTATTATTGACGTGGCAGTGTTGAGCAGCAACCAGTGTTTCTCTATGGTATTTTATTTTTTTCCGGGCTTCGGGTGTGATGTCTCGGGGTTTACACACTGGACATCGCTTGCGACTTACAATTTGTTGTAGGATATACTGGATATGAATTGGAATGAAAGTTTAGATTTTTAAGACTTCTATTTCAAAACGAGAAGGTTCTCAATTTCACAGAATTTATGTAAATTTTTCTTTTTGTTCTGTATCATATTTTTTTATAAATATGTCAACATTTGTGTACATATATTTTGCAATTTAAGTGTGACTATGCCACACTCTGACTCCCTGTAAAAATACGGGTCAAATAAATAAATATTAGACACCAAGGCAGAAAGACCTTTTCAGTGTAGCTACTGTGAGTACAGGACCCGTCGCAAAGACAGTTTGCGGCGTCACCTGATGAAACACACTGATGAATACTAATTAAATAAATATTTAACGTCATACTATACAACATTTATCTACTATACTTTCGATAAACACACACTTTATCGAGTTTTTTTTTACGTGCGAATTCACTTAAATAAATGACCACTTAAAACCTGAACAAGGTTCATGTCACAGTAATATCTATTTTTAAGCTTTTATAGCTTCAAATTTGAGCGATCTATTAAATATCGCAATGTATTGCAAATCGCAAGCGATACTCGATGTGTGTAGGGCGCTTATCATTTGTGTTTGTCCAAATTCATGTTTTTTGGCCATCTGGTCAATTTGGGTTGATGTGTCATTTTAACGAGGACCAGAGACAACGTTGTTAAGATGTACAAAGATCATGCTTTCGACTTTACATTTAACGAAACATAAACTTTGTTACAAAAAAGTCGTTACTCGAAAATTTGGATGATAGACTTAAAATTTACGATTTTGTCTATCAGTAGGCTTAACACAGGATCAGTGCGACAATATGTCGCCGTGAGATAACCTATCCATCCCTCTTTCATTCATATAGTTAGTAACAGATGGAAAATCTATCTCGCGGCGACATACTGACATACCAATCATGTGCTAAGCAGGCAGATAAAGTAAAAATCCCGTTTAAGATCTGCGTGACTATACTTCTCAAAACGTGTATAGGAAAAGTATTTTTTGACCTTGCGCGGAACTTATCTGGCTATAAGTCTTTCGTTTGATTCACAAACAAAAAACTGACAAATGTCTTCATAAACTGACGTACTAAATATTTCTTTGAGAAGTGAAAGACATCTCGAAATTTTCGACTATCGATGCTCAAATGTTTCCATACCTTGTCTCTGGTCTTCATCATCATCATCGGCCAGGTGTGGTGGCTGGTCGCGTGCACGGCCTGCGTGGGCACCCTGCCCGACGGGCGGCTGAAGCAACGCGTCAACTACGCCGTCAGTGTGATGTGCTTCAACTTCCTGTCGCGGTGCATCAGCGCCGTCATCACGTACCACGACGAGGACAACAAGCCGAGGAGTGGGATATGCGTGGCGAACCACACGAGCCCTATCGACGCGCTCGTGCTTATGTGCGATAATACCTACTCGCTGGTGAGTACATAGGCTGGTGAGACAAATTCTGAAAACGTTATGACAAATCTGACCAATTTTACAAGGAATCTGACCAATCTTTTTTTTTTTTTTTTTTTTTATTTATTAAGAACACAAACAGTCACATAAAAAAATGAGGATAGAGTACAATGTACGAAAACATGAGCAGAAAAAGACCTGGAGGTTCATTTCTAAATAAAAGTTAACAGCACTATAACAAGAGATAGAAAACATGAGCCATACACAATACGACGTCTAACGCTAGATGTAATAGTATACAATTTTAACTGAAAGAGTAGGTACAAAGTGCAAAAATTGTGAGGAACATAGGTTTGAAAATGTATACTTATTACGAATGTTATAAATCAGTATACAATAATAAAGGGGAAATACGTACAGTCAGGCGCAAAAATACCTATGCATTAAAGTTGCTATCGGTGTTAGGTATAAGAAATTTCTGCACCTGGCCGCACCCATCACCAGTACGCTTCTTCATAACACTTTTTCGTTAATTGGGACTTGAATTAGAAATACTACTTAAAAATACTACTTAAAATAAAACACGTTTAAGCATAATTTTGAGACCAAACAAGGAAGTATGAAACGGATCAATATCAAGTAGGCACTTATTATAATAACTAGGGACTCGCCTGAAGAAACTGTGTTTAGCGTAATTCTTGCGAGTAAAACTAATATGAAATAAATTTCTAGGACGTAAGGGGTAATGCGGACAGCTAAATGAAATTAAATTTAAGAATTTCAATCTTACTTGGAATCTCACCAATCTTACTAGGAATCTGACAATTTTCATTACAAATCTGACAAATCTTACGCACAATCTGACAAATATTACTAGTAATCTGACAATTCTCATTACAAATCTTACGAAGAACATGACAAATCTTAATAGGAATCTTATAATTCTCTTTGCAATTCTGACAAATCTTACGAAGAATCTGACAAATATTACTAGAAATCTGACAATTCTCATTATAAATCTGACAAATCTTGCGAACAATCTGACAAGTTTTATTAGGTTTCTGACAATTCTCACTAATTAAACTGACCAATTATGCAATAGTTCTGACAATAAACTACTAATCTGAAGGATCTTATCGAACGCAATCTTACTCTGAATAAGACACTCCACAAATCTGACAAAATTTAATATTAATCTGACCATATAACACTAATTCGATGCGAGCTCTATATCATCTGGCATTACACTGTTTAAGACACTCTTATAAAATCTTACTCCAAAAATCCCACTATAACCATAGTAAAGTATGACCGAGTCAGTGAGCACACGTGAAGTACGCCGTCAGTGTGATGTGCTTCAACTTCCTGTCGCGCTGCATCAGCGCCGTCATCACGTACCACGACGAGGACAACAAGCCGAGGAGTGGGATATGCGTGGCGAACCACACGAGCCCTATCGACGCGCTCGTGCTTATGTGCGATAATACGTACTCGCTGGTGAGTACAGTACTGCTGTTGCGACAAATCTGACCAATTTTAGAAGGAATCTACAAAACTAGGAATCTGACCAATCTTACTAGGAATCTGACCAATATTACTAGGAATCTAACCAATCTTGACGCTGACCAATCTTACAAGGAATCTAACCAATCTTACTAGGAATCTAACTACTAGTGACAAGGATTCTACTCTTACAATTACAAGAAATTTGACAATTTTTACTAGGAATCTAACCAGATCTTACTAGGAATCAAACCGATCTCGCAGCGAGGGTTATCACTCATACTATGCTGCCCTGCTAAGCGTAATAGCGATATCTAAAAATAAATTTTAATGCAAACATGCACCTTAAATTCTATAGCTGATGATTCCATTTCCAAATGCCTCTATTTTTGAGATATCGCTATTATACTTAGCAGGGCAGAATGAGCCTGACAATTTTACAAGAATCTGACAGTCTCACCCCGAATATGACCCTTCACTAAACTGAGAATTTTTACGAAGAATCTGACCTTTTTTGACTAATTTGACAAGTACACTATACCATCTGCCAGTATTACAATGATTTATATGTAAATAATGTAATGGTAATAAGCCGTAGAGTGAGACATGCGTGGCTAAGCTTACTAGGAATCTTACCAATCTAACAAAGTTTACTATTAGTGTGACAATGTTACGAATATGACACTCAACAAAATCGGACAGTCCATATTATCACATAAGTACATCTTATCGTACAGTCTGACACGATCCGACGACAACTGTACAATAAGTCTGACTATACTATCAATTTATGTAACACCAATCAATCAGTAAGCTCATTATTACAATAATGTTCACATTGACAGTTCAATATTAAGGGGTAAGCTTATTTAAAATATTATCGGACCGGGTCACTCACTTAGTTATTAATTAAGTTCTGCTTGGGATAATGTATTGCTAAAACTAGTTGTATGTTAAAAACTGAGTCCACCAAACTTTATTACTTGAAAAATAAGTTATTAATTCTATACCACTGCAAGCTAGACGCTAACAGATAATAGTACATTACGACACAAGTGCAAAAAACATCAAATTCTAAACGAGTGGCGTTGTACTTTTTAGGATCTAGTGCGAGAAGTTGGTCATTTTACGTCAAGTCCAAAATTTCAGAGGGCCATCTGTACTAAAAAAACGTGGTACGAGACACGTGCAAAAACGAATTTCATGTTTTTCGCACTTGTATCGTTATGTACTCTTTGAATGTCTTATGCCGTCGCGACAATTGTCTACGGGTCGCATTTCTCAATGAATTCTCGTTTAGTAGATAGATATATTTATATACATTTATGATCAATTTTTTTGTAAAAGTTTTATCAGATTATTATCGTTCTCAATCCCTTATCGGCCACAATTCCCGAGAAATTTTGCAAACTGAGTTACCAACTAGTCATTTTAAACTTAATTACCAACATTTCAGATAGGGCAGCGTCACGGAGGTTTCCTCGGCATTCTACAGAGGGCGCTGGCAAGGGCGTCGCCTCATATCTGGTTCGAGCGGTCAGAAGTCAAGGACAGGCACGCGGTCGCTAGAAGGTGAGGGTTTATTTCACGGGGTGTAGGCAAGCAGCGGTGGTGTAGCGGTACGACGTGCGGCTGCTGAACCGAGTGTTGTGGTTTCGAACCCCGGGTGTGGCAGGATTTTTTTGGCATTTTTTGTAGCGTCTTTTTTTTTTCAAAAAGTCCTCTTAATTTTAATCATTCTAGAAAACAGTTACCTAAAGTTTACCCATATGTGAACAAACAAATATCTGTGCTCGTATCCCATAAAAGTACACTGTACTAACGAACTTGAAAATTCGAAAAAATGTACATCCGTCCCTGTCACACTAATAACTCGTTTGTTGGAGTAATAGAGACAAACATTTACAAATTTTCTTTTGCAGTCGCAGCTTGGTTCCGTAGATTAAAGATCACAGTAGGGTTACAACCCAATGGGAATTAAAGCTGTATGCTTCGCGAGATAGACTATCCGTCCCTCTTTTGTTAATATAGCCAGTAAAGGACGGGAGATCTATCTCGCGGCGACATATTGTCGCACCAATCATGTGCTAAGCCTACTACAGTATCTTGTGGCGACATGTTATCCGTCCCTCTTTTATTATACACAAATAGTAGATTGACCCTGTTTTTTTTGTGTCCAGACTAAAGGAGCACATATCGGTCCCGGACAACCCGCCGATCCTGATATTCCCTGAAGGCACTTGCATCAACAATACGTCGGTCATGCAGTTCAAGAAGGGCAGCTTCGAGGTCGGCGGCCTCGTCTACCCTGTCGCCATCAAGTGAGTACCTACCAGCCGTATACCCGGCCGTCAAGGGAGTGAGACATCTGTGCCGTACTGAATCCACCAGACCTGGTCGACGCTTCGGGGAGTGTTACATCTGTGCCATAAACCAGAGTCTGTTCAAGAAGCTTGGAGGTCGACCTCGTCTATTGTCGCCATCAAGTGAGTACCTACCAGCCGTATACCCGGCCGTCAAGGGAGTGGTACATCTGTGTCGTACTGAATCCACCAGACCAGGTCGACGCTTCGAGGAGTGATACATCTGTGCCATGAACCAGAGTCTGTTCAAGAAGCTTCGAAGTCGGCCTCGTCTATTGTCGCCATCAAGTGAGTGCCTACCAGCCGTATACCCGGCCGTCAAGGGAGTGGTACATCTGTGTCGTACTGAATCCACCAGACCAGGTCGACGCTTCGGGAAGTGATACATCTGTGCCATGAACCAGAGTTTCTTCAAGAAACTTCTAGGTCGGCCTCGTCTACCCTGTCGCCATCAAGTGAGTACCTACCAGCCGTATATCCGGCCGTCAAGGGAGTGATACATCTGTGTCGTACTGAATCCACTAGACCAGGTCGACGCTTCGGGGAGTGTTACATCTGTGCCATGAACCAGAGTTTGTTTAAGAAGCTTGGAGGTTGACCTCGTCTATTGTCGCCATCAAGTGAGTACCTACCAGCCTGTATACGCGGCCGTCAAGGTAGTGAGACATCTGTGCCGTACTAAATTCACCAGATTAAGTCGACGCTTCGGGGAGTGATACATCTGTGCCATGAACCCGAGTTTGTTCAGGAAGGTTCGAGGTCGACCTCGTCTATTGTCGCCATCAAGTGAGTACCTACCAGCCGTATACCCGGCCGTCAAGGGAGTGTTACATCTGTGTCGTACTGAATCCACCAGACCAGGTCGACGCTTCGGGGAGTGTTACATCTGTGCCATGAACCAGAGTTTGTTCAAGAAGCTTCAAGGTCGACCTCGTCTATTGTCGCCATCAAGTGAGTACCTACCAGCCGTATACCCGGCCGTCAAGGGAGTGGTACATCTGTGCCGTACTGAATCCACCAGACCAGGTCGACGCTTCGGGGAGTGTTACTTCTGTGCCATGAACCAGAGTTTTGTTCAAGAAGCTTCGAGGTCGACCTCGTCTATTGTCGCCATCAAGTGAGTACCTACCAGCCGTATACCCGGCCGTCAAGGGAGTGAGACATCTATGCCGTACTGAATCGACCAGACCAGGTCGACGCTTCGGGGAGTGATACATCTGTGCCATGAGCCAGAGTCTGTTCAAGAAGCTTGGAGGTCGACCTCGTCTATTGTCGCCATCAAGTGAGTACCTACCAGCCGTATACCCGGCCGTCAAGGGAGTGGTACATCTGTGCCGTACTGAATCCACCAGACCAGGTCGACGCTTCGGGGAGTGGTACATCTGTGCCATGACCCAGAGTCTGTTGAAGTAGCAGCTTCGATTTCTATTCTATTCTGATTTCTTCGATTCTATTCTGTCGCCATCAAGTGAGTACCTACCAGCCTGTATAACCAGCCGTCAAGGGAATGATACAAAGTCAATATTTTCGGAGATAACCGCTCCAGAAGAAAAAAAAATTGTGCCCTCTTACTTTTGATCCGAAGGTCCAAAAAAAAAGATCATGAATAGTGGGCTTATACAGTACTTAAAAATAAAACTATTTCGAACACAATCGGCCCAGCCGTTTTTGAATAACTACGGAACCCTACACTGAGCATGGCCCGACATGCTCTTGGCCGGGTTTTTAAAGGAGGGTGGGCAAATTAGCCCATTAACCAATAAACTATATGCCTCTGGATAGCGTATGTTAAGCTCCGTAACTTTTACAATGACAGGAATTTCCAAATAAAAGTATGTGAAGAAAGTTATAGCACTTAAAAACTGGGAGTTACAGAGTATTTAACTATCGCAGGTGTTCGTGATTGACAGTAAGTGACAGTCATTATTACTTGTTCTTAATAAGTCTGAAATTAGTAAAGTGTTTAATTTCCGCAAATATGTCGTAGTCTCGTAAGATACTTTGTATATGTATATAAAAATACATTTAAGGATTATTGTATGTTGTCCAAAAAAATTC
>JALPQI010012446.1:0-12500 GCA_025490895.1 Thaumatotibia leucotreta | reverse complement strand
GACGGGGTAGAGAGCGGGACAAGTAGACAGAGGGTGAGAGAGACTGACAGAGGGATAGAGAGAGAGGTTTATAGACAGACGGAGAGAGTGAGACAGAAGGATAGAGAGAAAGAGAGATAGACGGAGAGAGAGAAAGACAGACGGGGTAGAGAGCGGGACAAGTAGACAGAGAGAGAGACTGACAGAGAGATAGAGAGAGAGGTTTATAGACAGGGGGAGAGAGTGAGACAGAGGGATAGAGAGAAAGAGAGATAGACGGAGAGAGAGAAAGACAGACGGGGTAGAGAGCGGGACAAGTAGACAGAGAGAGAGATTGACAGAGAGATAGAGAGAGAGGTTTATAGACAGGGGGAGAGAGTGAGACAGAGGGATAGAGAGAAAGAGAGATAGACGGAGAGAGAGAAAGACAGACGGGGTAGAGAGCGGGACAAGTAGACAGAGAGAGAGACTGACAGAGGGATAGAGAGAGAGGTTTATAGACAGGGGGAGAGAGTGAGACAGAGGGATAGAGAGAAAGAGAGATAGACGGAGAGAGAGAAAGACAGACGGGGTAGAGAGCGGGACAAGTAGACAGAGAGAGAGACTGACAGAGAGATAGAGAGAGAGGTTTATAGACAGGGGGAGAGAGTGAGACAGAGGGATAGAGAGAAAGAGAGATAGACGGAGAGAGAGAAAGACAGACGGGGTAGAGAGCGGGACAAGTAGACAGAGAGAGAGATTGACAGAGAGATAGAGAGAGAGGTTTATAGACAGGGGGAGAGAGTGAGACAGAGGGATAGAGAGAAAGAGAGATAGACGGAGAGAGAGAAAGACAGACGGGGTAGAGAGCGGGACAAGTAGACAGAGAGAGACACTGACAGAGAGATAGAGAGAGAGGTTTATAGACAGGGGGAGAGAGTGAGACAGAGGGATAGAGAGAAAGAGAGATAGACGGAGAGAGAGAAAGACAGACGGGGTAGAGAGCGGGACAAGTAGACAGAGAGAGAGACTGACAGAGGGATAGAGAGAGAGGTTTATAGACAGGGGGAGAGAGTGAGACAGAGGGATAGAGAGAAAGAGAGATAGACGGAGAGAGAGAAAGACAGACGGGGTAGAGAGCGGGACAAGTAGACAGAGAGAGAGACTGACAGAGGGATAGAGAGAGAGGTTTATAGACAGGGGGAGAGAGTGAGACAGAGGGATAGAGAGAAAGAGAGATAGACGGAGAGAGAGAAAGACAGACGGGGTAGAGAGCGGGACAAGTAGACAGAGAGAGAGACTGACAGAGGGATAGAGAGAGAGGTTTATAGACAGGGGGAGAGAGTGAGACAGAGGGATAGAGAGAAAGAGAGATAGACGGAGAGAGAGAAAGACAGACGGGGTAGAGAGCGGGACAAGTAGACAGAGAGAGAGACTGACAGAGGGATAGAGAGAGAGGTTTATAGACAGGGGGAGAGAGTGAGACAGAGGGATAGAGAGAAAGAGAGATAGACGGAGAGAGAGAAAGACAGACGGGGTAGAGAGCGGGACAAGTAGACAGAGAGAGAGACTGACAGAGGGATAGAGAGAGAGGTTTATAGACAGGGGGAGAGAGTGAGACAGAGGGATAGAGAGAAAGAGAGATAGACGGAGAGAGAGAAAGACAGACGGGGTAGAGAGCGGGACAAGTAGACAGAGAGAGAGACTGACAGAGGGATAGAGAGAGAGGTTTATAGACAGGGGGAGAGAGTGAGACAGAGGGATAGAGAGAAAGAGAGATAGACGGAGAGAGAGAAAGACAGACGGGGTAGAGAGCGGGACAAGTAGACAGAGGGTGAGAGAGACTGACAAAGGGATAGAGAGAGGTTTATAGACAGACGGAGAGAGAGATAGACACAGCGGGATAGAGAGAGAGAGAGAGATAGACAGAGGGAGAGATAGAGAGATAGGTTTATAGACATAGGGAGAGAGAGACTGACAGAGGGGTAGAGAGAGAGGTTTATAGACAGGGGGAGAGAGTGAGACAGAGGGATAGAGAGAAAGAGAGATAGACGGAGAGAGAGAAAGACAGACGGGGTAGAGAGCGGGACAAGTAGACAGAGAGAGAGACTGACAGAGGGATAGAGAGAGAGGTTTATAGACAGGGGGAGAGAGTGAGACAGAGGGATAGAGAGAAAGAGAGATAGACGGAGAGAGAGAAAGACAGACGGGGTAGAGAGCGGGACAAGTAGACAGAGGGTGAGAGAGACTGACAAAGGGATAGAGAGAGGTTTATAGACAGACGGAGAGAGAGATAGACACAGCGGGATAGAGAGAGAGAGAGAGATAGACAGAGGGAGAGATAGAGAGATAGGTTTATAGACATAGGGAGAGAGAGACTGACAGAGGGGTAGAGAGAGAGGTTTATAGACAGACGGAGAGAGAGATAGACACAGCGGGATAGAGAGAGAGAGAGAGAGATAGACAGAGGGAGACTAAATAGACTTTTCCCATTTTATATTCGCCATACACTCATACAAATCGTATGGAGAAGCGTAAGCCGAATAACTTAGTTGCCTGTACCATTATTAATAACTGTTTTTTACGTTTCAGGGATGGTCAACTTAAACGTATGAAGGCGAAGAAAGAGTGGCGAGAAATGCAACAGGAAGAATTCAGCAAAAGATTAAAAGGAGAATGAAAATACTAGGCCGGAGTAACAGGTAAAAATACCCGGTAAATACCAGACGCCTGGAACAGGGAAATGTACTGAGTGTTAAATACTTGTGACTTAAAAGTGAGTGAGTTAATGACTAGTATACGTTTTGTATGGAAAATACCTGTTAGTATTTTAGTGATTACGCTTTAAGCGTATTGTGTATATTGCAGCCATATTGCTTAGGTAGTACGTTAAGTGTATCCTCGTAATGCCCGTTGTGCAATATATAGTACAATTTAAAACTGACTATAAAGAACTCAGAATGTATAGAGGTCGTTTAGGTCTAAATTTATTTTTTGACCTCTTGGCTAAGTATTACTTTGTACAATCTATTGCACGTTGGGCGACACGAGGGTATATACAGGGTGGATAAAGGAACGGTGAAAGAATCACTGTCTCATCGATGTGTCTTGTATAATTTGTATGTTCACAGCTGTTACGCCATCTAGTGAGCTATTTATGAGTTATACTATGGGTCGACTGTGTAAAGACCGTACGCGGTAGATACTGCCATCTAGCGAACGAATTAGGAAACAAAATGTGTATAAAATTACCTGTTGTATACAGATTGGTCAATCCAAATGGGCCAGTGAAGAGAAACTTGAAACTAAAACAAATAGAGATATTTGTTCTTAGGACTGGCGTTTTATTGACAAGTAAAAATGCACGCTAGGACTTACAAAAGAAAACTTTCAATTTGCGTAAGAATTGAGAATCGAACCCAGACCTATTGAAAGATCTTCTGATGATTTAAATACTGAATCACAAAATGGCGACTATTTTAGTCCTTAATTTTCAACTGTACATAATTAATATTTTCTCCGGTTACCGCTATGGTTACTCATTAAATAAAATTAGTTTATCGGATTATATCGCGTATATTAATTAAGCTACATCTCGACATTGCCGACGTTTCGAACACTACAGTGTTTGTGTCTCCCACCCTCACTTCACCTTCACCAAGTTTTCGAAACGTCTGGATGTAGGTAAATTTAATTAATATACGCTATATTAATCTGTTAAAATAGTTTTATTTCATGTACATAATTATATCTGTTTAAATTACTTATATGAATGTTTCTCATGTTTAATCGGTTTCAAATAAAATACTACCAAAGCAAAATGGAAGAACAGGGCCTAAATGTAACTTAAGGATTGTGAAACAAAAGCAGCTACACAGGCGAAGTGTTCATAATGAACTGAACAAGCCTTGCCGGCGTATAGTTCGGGAAATATTATTTGACCGACTCTTATCTCACTTACGACCTTTTGTTTTGCGTCATTAACAATAGAAAAGTGCTCGACTGCTGATTGTCTACGTGTTAACGCAAAACAAAAGGTCGTAAGTAAGATAACAGTCGATCAAATAATATTTCTCGAACTTTAACAACTATAATACTTGAAGTTGGCTTACTGCAAGTTTGGATACAGGGTGATTCGTAAGAGGTGAATTTCTGTTTCTTGTTTAGTGACCATGAACGTGGTAAAATAATTTTAAACAGAAAATTTCGTTAATAATTTTACTAAGGAAACACTACTACGATTGTGAATTTATAATGAAACGAGTTCATAGCATTAATAGGGATGATAACTGTAGTTAAAATAAATTATTTAACATTATGCACGACATAATACACGAAGAAATTATTACTAACATGTACATTGCAGTAATTTTTGCACAGAACTTGTATTTAATAAATTGAAAAGAACATAAAAGAGTAGGTCATTCGGCAGTACTCAAATTTGACGTCACTTTTGAGTATTTCATATCAACTTCCATAGTGGTGATCGTTTAGACAGTTCGAAAAAAGATGCTGATTTGAATTGCCAGTCATCATGCCTATTCTGATCACCTCTCCTGAATCATTCTGTATTTGGACTTTAGCATATCGTCGCTATCCTAATCAACCTCTGATGTACACTTCTCTGATGTTCACTTTACTGATGTACAGCAGTCTATACATGGAAAATTCACCTTTATTTCAATTGGAATACGGGTGTTTTTTTCGTATGAGTGTTGCAGATACGATATTGTGTAAGTAAGCGACGATATTGTGGAAGGCTTATATTGGCATGTCTTTTTAAATCAACGCAATTGGATGGGAAAATAAATTGTAATCTGACATAGCAACTTGTTAGTAGAAAAAAAAACTAAAATACACGCTTTTTTCTTATTCCTGACAGCAAACCATTACATTGAAATTTGACAAAAAAAATTAAAATTTCCGGAATTATTTCTTTCCAAATAGCTCGTTTTTATCCCGATTTTTTCAGAAAAGCCGATGGAAGTTTCCACTTTAATATTCAACTCTAAACCAATATGAATTAGGTCTAATTTTCAGGTATACCAGGAGAACGCGACGTCATCGAGGAAATGTCAAGTGAAATAGATGGAAAAGAGTGACAGTGACATTGATAATTTCTGTAAAATCCCGAACGGAATAGTTCGAAATTTTCATACCTTCCCGAAGAAAACATTTAATTTTTTTCGTCATTTTAAACGCAATGGCGTAACTAAATATGATACCTTTTGATACGGACTTTGAAATTTTAACATTTTAGAAGACAAGAAGAGACTTATTAGAACTAGAAATTCAAAACATATATGTATTTTTCTACTTTTCGCAAAACTACATTCATAGTTTAAAAAAGTTGAAAGTGGAAATAAGTCCTTTTGAAAAGACACTCCTCATACATAGTTACAAGTTAAGCTAATAAAATCAAATGAATGGGTTTGCCGTCAGGAATACGATAAGGGCGTGTTTTTTAGTTTTTTTTTTTAATCACTGACAGGTTGGTTGGTCCATATGTTTATTGTAAATGAAAAAGTGTATTGAAAATTACTTTGTAATCCTATATCTCGGAAACAATATACATTATACAAAATATTACGACACAAGTGCGAGAAACATGAAATTCGAAACGAGTGGCGATGTTTTAAAACACTACCGAAGGGAGTGTTTTAAATCGACACGAGTTACCGTTTAATTTCGTTTTTGCACGTGTCTCGTACGACGTTTTTTTAGTACAGATGGCCCTCCAAAGTCTTGGACCTGACGTAAAATGAGCCACGACTCGCACTAGCGCTTTAAAAAGGCACCATCTGTACTAAAAATGTCATTGAATATATGTATCATATGAAATGTATGAAATATTGTTTTTGAATGGGCTAAGTATGTTCGGAAAAAACGGTGGTATTATAAAGACACCAATTTTATGTTTACATGACAACTACTGCTTCTGTAGTACGTTTTTGACATCACAACATTCCACTGCTGGACGTAAGCCTCTCCTATTACCTATGCACTAGAGTGTCCACTATTCTGACGCTGCTGCCCATCTAAATGGAGACGATGGTTTATAACCCGGTAAGACCCAATGTACATTACAATGTACATACTTGTTGCAATCCAATTTGAATCTTTCATGAACCAATTAAAGTTGTAATTCGTTTCATTGCTTTTTGAAACAAACTAAGTTCTAATCAATATCAATATCTAATCAAATTAAAAATAAGAGAAGTAACTATGCTGGGTCTTACGAGGATAAATAGGTCAAAATTATTTTCATTGTCTTATTTTGTGTCCCTAAAATTTTTGTATGAGATGATGTTTTGTTTCTAATTTTTGATGTATGGATTAAAATCTAGCGTGAAAAAGAAATGCAACTGCACCGGATTTTTTTTTATATACTGTGTCGAAACAGCAACTAAAAGCGTGACAGAGTTGTATGAAACAAGACAACGAAAAGAATATTGACCCAAATAAGGGAGATAATTTTATCTTTCCAAATATACTCTTTAAGTATTATTGTAAATAAAGCAATATATTTTTGGATGCTCAAATGAAATGTGGGATGTGACTTTGATTTTGTGAAACGGTTACATTTGTCTAAACCATTATTATACAGGTAATTTCAGAGTTCAGTTGAATGATTACCAAGGAGTCGGAATTTTCATAGCGAAAATATAACTACCAAACGGATTGACTAAACTATTTTATCGACTTATCGATGTTACGGAATAGCCCATACAAACTTAAAGGATTATATTCTATAGCATTTGACCTCTTTTATAAGTAACACAGATGTCATATATACCATAGATCAAGCAAACGTATCTACTTAGCGTGTCAAATGAACTCAATAAAATCTACTGAGTTGTCCGTCTTTAATCGCAGCTTGCAGCTTTCGGGCGTCAAATTTTGTAAGTTGAAGTGAACAAAAACATTAATAATGCCTCCTTAAGTAATATTAATTGCAACAACACAAAAACATATGAATACTCAAGGGCCTGAGACATATTTAAAATCATAGACAAGTAACAACATCAGTACAAAATTGACACGCTCGGCCGCCATACAAATGAATGAACTTGTTTCTTCTATCCAAATCAACGCTTTTATATTGACATCGCATGTGCCCACAAACTTTATCAAATTATCACTTATGAAAACTTAAGTGACATAAATACCATATGTGACGCTGTCATGATTTATTTTGATATCGAAATTATAGTTACTTATCTAAGAGGTCAAAATGTTACAGAATAATCTTTTAGTTGGTAATGGATTATACTCTTAGATAAGTCGATAAAATAATTTGGTCAATCCCTCAAACAGTTACATTTTCGCTATGAAAATGCCGCTCCTTGATGATTACATGTGTGTAAATAAAGTACTAATTAAAAGAATGTAGTACCTACAGCCAATAACATCGTTACTTACAGCCTGGTAATAAAGAGTAGAAATTAAAAAGTGGCAAATTTGAAAGTGACATGATTTAAAAGGAACGACACTACGATGTTGCTACTTTTTAATTTCTACTCTTTTTTGCCAAGCTGTATCTTAACCCGCATTCTTAATTCGCATTGTCGTTTAGACGCATGTTTACTCTACCAAAATCATGTACTATTTTTAGATGAATACCTAACTTACTCGTTTATATAAATGGCGAACTTTTTTCTATATATGTGTCGATTTCAAAACAAAATGTGTACGTCTTTGCTTTAATGAAAACAAAATTTCATTTCATTTTTTTGTTACGATTCTGATTTTTGATATCATTATTAGTTTTTTGCTATCGACCCATATTGAAATTATTTTGTATTGATATTATGGCCGTTATAAAAACATATTTATTTTAGTCTGAATGCGCGATTTACACGGGTCCAACCGCCAACCATCATGACCTTGGTTGGGTTGATAAAGAAACTTAGAATGCGGTTGGCCCGACCAATATTTGGTCGGCGCCAACGGCTTTGATCGCTAGCGCATACAAACTGACAAGTTGAGTCGACCATCCAATCGTGTGAAAGGAGTCAAAGGAGTGCTAGAAATTCTAGGAACAAATAAAACATGGAAGCCGCACGCCATACTAAAATGCCTTTCAAAAATGGTCCTGAATTTTAGTTGACAAGTGACATACATGGATTTGAATGGCAGGCAACCTGTAAAAACTTAAATCACCATATAAAAATAGTTGTGATTGGTCCATCAAACTTTTGATTGTCGATATTCTATAAACATTTGTCAAAGATGTTGCGCCGAAATATGCGCTGTGTCACGAAAAGCGCTATGTGCTGCCCATCTTGGCACAATTGAACAATTCGTTTTGGTCATAATATGGTCCATGTTATTTATGGTCGCAGTAAAAATGGGTGATCACGTCGGTTTGCGGATGGATCCGATCGTGTATGAAGCTTATTAGATTGTTTTTATATTAAGGTAAGGTGGGATAAGACGAAAGGAAGGTGGCCACAGGAAATTGGGATTGAAACGTAGTAACCCTATCAAATCAAGTTTGGGCTCATTAGACTAGTCTTAATGAGTACTAGATGAAGTGGCTTAATAAAGTACATTCAGCAATAAGAGCTTGTAACAATAGTACATTACTGCAGAGGCCGGGAAATAAAGACTTGCAGGCCGGATATGAGGCCTGCAAGCTGTTATTCACGCTGAAGCTTTGTAAAGTGCTTTTCTCAAACATGCAATGAAAGGAAAATAAACAATCAATGTTGGTCTAACAAAAAACGATGCCGGGGATCCAATTGAACCAATCACAACGAAGCGATTACTTTACAGGCCTAGGCCTGTATGGAATGAAAATGTTTGTATGAAATTCCATTACAACACTCTTCTGTTTGACAAGCCCTAAATGGGATTTCAAAGCCTATTTTAAAGCACGTAATGACAACATTTTATTGCATGTTTGAGAAAATGTGATTCTTTATAACTTGTTTTTTCAAGGCTTGGCTTCCAAAAGGTACCCTTACTCATAAACCAAGCTAATAAAATGAGGTATCGTTTCACTTTCCGTATTATAGATACGTGATAAAACGGTAAGGGTATAAAGGTATATGAGTAAGAGGAGAAAGAAACGGGATTGTCTTAACCCAGTTTACCTAATTTTACACTTAGCAAGCTGTTACGACCCCAAATGTACAAATTGTATATGTCTTTTGTTAAATTGTATCTCATATTATGATTCATCAGGCTATTTGAGTCCACTGCTGGGCATAAGCCTCTCCTGTCTGTGTGGACGCATTAGGAGATATGGGAATTACCACGCTCAATCGCCAAGCTTGAAAGCGGGTTGGCGATTGCAGTAGTGTATCGACTATGATGACGCTGCTGTAATCAATAAATGAATTGTCACACCACATCATCAGCCTATCGTAGTCCACTGCTGGACGTAAGCCTCTCCTATTAACTATGCGTATAGACGCAATAGGAGGTAAATACCCATAATTGCCGCGTGCGGGTTGACGATCGCTGCCCATCAGCAATTTTCTGTCAAAAGAATTTTCAGTGGCACTTCAATCCCTTAGTTGACTCTTACGTCACCCGCGGGAAGAGTTAGGGTAGTGACAAATGTATTCTTGCCGTCACCACACGGCAATGAATGGTCAGTGACATTCAATACCTTAGTCGACTCTTACGACACCCGCGGGAAGAGTTAGGGTAGTGACAAATGTATTCTTGCCGTCACCACTCGGCAATGAATAGTCAGTGACATTCAATCCCTTAGTCGACTCTTACGACACCCGCGGGAAGAATTAGGGTAGTGACAAATGTATTCTTACTGCCGTCACCACTCGGCAATGAATGGTCAGTGACAGTCAATCCCTTAGTCGACTCTTACGACACCCGCGGGAAGAGTTAGGGTAGTGACAAATGTATTCTTGCCGTCACCACTCGGCAATGAATAGTCAGTGACATTCAATCCCTTAGTCGACTCTTGCGACACCCGCGGGAAGAATTAGGGTAGTGACAAATGTATTCTTACTGCCGGCACCACACGGCAATGAATGGTCAGTGACATTCAATCCCTTAGTCGACTCTTACGACACCCGCGGGAAGAGTTAGGGTAGTGACAAATGTATTCTTGCCGTCACCACACGGCAATGAATGGTCAGTGACATTCGATCCCTTAGTCGACTCTTACGACACGCGGAAAAGTTAGGGTAGTGACAAATGTATTCTTACTGCCGTCACTACACGGCAATGAATGGTCAATGACATTCGATCCCTTAGTCGACTCTTACGACACCCGCGGGAGAATTAGGGTATTCTTACTGCCATCACTACGCTACTGAAACACCAGGCTTAGCCAAGAAGTTCTGCAATCGTATACGACAAGCGATAAGTCACGTGACCATAATAATGACTGGAAATGGTCACGTGACTTTTCGTTCGAATCTATCATTTTCATTCATTTATCGTAAACGATTGCAGAATGCTGGCCTTCTGCCGCGAACTTTTATATTCTTAAATTTCGGATATTTGTCTTTGTCGCTCCAGCAAAGGCGTCTTTAGAGTGACAGAGACAAATTCTCGTTTGTTCATGGTTGGGCCGAAGGCTATAACGGTTCTATATTTTTTATTCCAATGAGGGTTTTCGATATTTTTTCTGCCACCAGGCGGCGCTAGAGTAGGCGTCTGGTCCACACAGCTGTCAGATTCATACTATTCATAGGTACTGGACATAAAATATCGAAATTATATTTTATTTGGAAGTTTATTGATTTTACGACTAATACGCAGTCACTGGTATTAAAAATAATTACTATAACTTTGTTCATCTTGTGAGAATTGACTTTGATCAATTTTAATATTTATTTTGGAAAACAATATTCGTAAAGTAATGGTTTTCAGAATAAATAAACCTAGAAATATATTGAAAATTAAATCCGTGTATTCCCGCTCAGTGCTGCCATCTTACCTCCCCATAGTGGCAGAAAAAAGTATCAAAAACTCTCATTACTAGGTATTGTTGTATGAAATTCGGCTTTATAGCCTACGCTATAAATTTGTAAACAGGTAAAACATGGCCACTTTACGCTAAGGCGTACAATTCAGTCATTTAGGATGTATTTATTTATTATTAGTTTTTAACTCTTCTTAAGCGATTTTTAAAATATTTGTACTGTTTTTTTAAATTGTAGACATTTTTGTTAATAAAGCATTCCTATAGATTTTGAATTTTTACTTTTAACCTAATAACTTAAATTATTCCTTATATTACAGTCTGGCAAAAAAGAGTACAAATTAAAAAGTGGCAACATTGTAGTGTCGTCCCGTTTTCTCACGCATATTGATTTGAAAGAGACGACACTACGATGTTGCTACTATTTCTACTCTTTTTTTGCCAGACTGTAAAACTGAGTCTATATTACTCATACTCATATTGTTTATTTGCGTTAAGTACATGTACATGCAAATACAGATATACAGTTTCTTTACAATATTTACAAGGTATGAAATTAAGAGTAACAATTAATATCAATACTTATCATTTGTTTATATCATCATTTAAATACATTATCATTTCATTATATTAAAATTTCAATATCATAATTATTTTATTAACTACATTATCTTATGGTCTCATGGTCAAGTGCATTGGCAAAGTATTCATTAATTGTATAAAAAGGTCTATTTACAAAATACTGTCTTACGTTTCTATCAAAGGCTCTAATGTCACTAATATTCTTTAAATCTGTGCTTAGTTTGTTAAAAATTTTAATTCCTATATTATTAAAACTATTATTAAAATGGACAAAATTGGATTGACACTGAATTAATTTAGATTTGTTGCGAAGATTAAAATTATGAGTTTCCTCGGCTGTCCTATAGTTATTTTTGTTGTTATAGATGTAGACACATATACGATATAGATATAGTGATGTAAGCGTTAAGATTTTGTGGTCTGTAAATATGTTACGATGAGTTGCTGGTATATTATTAGAGCCATTAATAATACGCAATGCCTTTTTTTGCATGAGTAGCACATCGTTAATATTTGAGCCATTGCCCCACACCTCTATACAATACCTAGTGATGCTCTCAAAGTAAGAAAAATATACAGATTTAAGAATATCTGTATCTGCTATTTTCGATAGACTCTTTAATGAGTAGCATGCCGCTGCCAGTTTTTTGCATAGGTACAGAATCTATTTGATTATGCCATCTCAGATATGGGTCAAGTTCAACACCTAAGAATTGAATACATTCAGACTTTTTTATTGGTACTTCACAAACCATATCCGCACTTTTAGAACTGCGTCGAAATATAATATAAAAACTTTTTTCGCAATTAATTTTCAGTCTGTTATTCGTGAACCAATTGTCTAATTCCTGCCAGCATTTTTTAATCCTTAATTCAAATTCGTGCCCAGTGCTCGCACTCAAAATGATACAGGGTCGCGTTTTATAAAGTTACAATTTACAATTTCGCTGTTTGCCTCTCTAACGCACGCACATATTGGCTAGAAAGAGAGGCAAACAGCGAAATTGTAAATTATAACTTTATAAAACGCGACCCTGGTGTCATCCGCGTATAGGTA